>NQII01006866.1:0-56783 GCA_002778355.1 Clitarchus hookeri | reverse complement strand
ATCACTGCCTCTCCACGTGTCTCTTACCAGCCACGCGTGGCCGCCCAGCGTGCGAGTCGTCACGTCAGTCCGCTACACCACAGTCATATTTCTCAACTTCACGGGCACTGCCCAGTGCGAAACCGTTGCGGCCGAGTTAAAGGTGTGCAGAGCTCCAGCAGAAAGTGTTTTATTTAAAAAAAACCGTTTAACGTGTCTGAGTGAGGTCTGCTAACGAATAGCATTTAAGAAACGCTACGCGTCTGAATGCGTTTTTCAGTTCCTCCAATTATCTGTAAAGCATGGTTTTGTGATAGTGAAAATGGCTNAATAGCATTTAAGAAACGCTACGCGTCTGAATGCGTTTTTCAGTTCCTCCAATTATCTGTAAAGCATGGTTTTGTGATAGTGAAAATGGCTCAAACGGGTGTTTTCGCGGTAATTTTCAGGTATGAACGTTCCGGAAAAAAACATTAAAAAAGGAATAGGAGACGTCCATCAAACCTTTACCGTTATCGACGGCAAGACTGCACGCCAGTTCAGTGCGTTGCGCGTAGAGGCGATGAGAGAGTTTATGCGTATCTCTCGGTCGTCCCTAGCGCTCCCACGCTTTTAGTCCTCAGACGTGCAAAATTCCTTCAACCAGGCGGCCATCTTAAATTACTTGACGCCACCTTTAACGATATCACTTTCAAACAATAAAAATTCTTTNTCAAACGGGTGTTTTCGCGGTAATTTTCAGGTATGAACGTTCCGGAAAAAAACATTAAAAAAGGAATAGGAGACGTGCATCAAACCTTTACCGTTATCGACGGCAAGACTGCACGCCAGTTCAGTGCGTTGCGCGTAGAGGCGATGAGAGAGTTTATGCGTATCTCTCGGTCGTCCCTAGCGCTCCCACGCTTTTAGGCCTCAGACGTGCAAAATTTCTTCAACCAGGCGGCCATCTTAAATTACTTGACGCCACCTTTAACGATATCACTTTCAAACAATAAAAATTCTTTNTCTTCAACCAGGCGGCCATCTTAAATTACTTGACGCCACCTTTAACGATATCACTTTCAAACAATAAAAATTCTTTGTGCTATTTAAAAACAAGATCCACGCCATAAGATAGCAAGTAGAAGTATATAAATAAATGTGTGTTTTTTTTTGGTGTTTTTATTGAGTTTAAAAATCTTAATTTACCCACAGTTTTCCGGATATTAGAAATTTTACAAAAATAAAAACCTTTCTTCAGCAATGTGGCCTGGGCAAAGCTGTTTTCCGCTTATGAAGCAGAGAAGCGCGAGAGTGATAAGGGCTTCACTGTTGCGCGCATCATGTGCACCATCGCCCCTAAGCGCAAGGCACTGAACTGGCGTGCAGTGTTCTTGTCGTGATNACTGTTGCGCGCATCATGTGCACCATCGCCCCTAAGCGCAAGGCACTGAACTGGCGTGCAGTGTTCTTGTCGTGATCCGTGTACCTATGGTATTTAAAAATATGGCCCTACCACCACATGACGTTAATTGAACATCTGTAGCATGGTTCAATGTAGGGACCTGGAGTATTTTTCTATGTACCTGACACGTATATTTTGAGATATAGCGTTTTTAATGAGCTGGTTTTAGCTCTGTTGGAGTACTCCAAAATGGTGTTTTTTTTATTGTGTGTGGCGTCTTTGAAGCACTCAGCAACCCTCGTCTGAAAAGTGTGTTCTTTTCTTAAGTCTTCACAGGACGCGCGTTTAATAATTTCTAGGAAAGACGTGTATTTCAAACATCCTGCAACGAAGTTAAGTACCAGGTAGGCGGACGTCTTCAGAGGAAAATCCATCTTTTGTGCCAACATAGTTTCCAAAACATCGTAGTTGTGGCTCCCTTTAAGAAACACTGTTCTCATTGCCCCAGCTCAATGAGAAATGTCTGTCGGCGGGTTTCCTCGGGGATTTTCCCTTTCTCCCGCCCTTTCATACTCACCTCGCTTCACTCTCATCGGCTCTCAAGACCTCGATGTTAAGAGCTTCCCAAAACTCTTCTCTTCACTCATTCACTCACTTGGATGTTCTCTCCGGTTATCAGTCCATGGAGGTTGGACTAATGCTGGCAGTTGTCGAAACTCTGCGCGCTGGAGAAGACCTTAAGGTGGCCGCCTGGTTGAAGGAATTTTGCACGTCTGAGGCCTTAAAGCGCATAGGCGTTAGGAGCGACCGAGACTTGTGCATCAACTTTTCATCGGCTCTACGCGCAAAGCACTGAACTGGCGTGCAGTCTTATCGTTGATAACGCGCCTCTATGAGACTTTCAGCGGAGACCCTATACACGTCCCTATTCCTTTTTTAATGTTTTGTACCGGAATTTTCATACCCAAAAAATGACCGTGGAAGCACCCGTCTGAGTCATTTTCACTATCACAAAAAAATGCTTTATAGAGAATTGGAGGAACTAAAAAACGTATACAGACGCGTAACTTTTCTTAAATGCCATTCATAAGCAGACCTCACTCAGACACGATGGACGGGTTTTTAACAAAACGCTTTCTGCTGGAGCTCTGCACACCGTTCGGCGGCTTACCNACTGTTGCGCGCATCATGTGCACCATCGCCCCTAAGCGCAAGGCACTGAACTGGCGTGCAGTGTTCTTGTCGTGATTCGTGTACCTATGGTATTTTCAACTATGGCCCTATCACCATCATGGCGTTAGTTGAACATCTGTGGCATGTTTCAATGTAGGGACCTGGAGTATTTTTCTATGTACCTGACACGTATATTTTGAGATATAGCGTTTTGAGTGAGCTGGTTTTAGCTCTGTTGGAGGGCTCTAAAATGGTGTTTTTATTGTGTGTTGCGTCTTTGAAGCACTCAGCAACCCTCGTATGAAGAGTGTGTTCTTTTCTTACGTCTTCACAGGACGCGCGTTTAATAATTTCGAGGAAAGACGTGTATTTCAAACATCCTGCAACTCAGTTCAAGTACCAGGTAGGCGGACATCTTCACAGGAAAGTCCATCTTTTGTGCCATCATAGTTTCCAAAACATCGTAGTTGTGGCTCCCTTTAAGAAACACTGTTTTCAATGCCCCAGCTAAATGAGAAATGTGTGTCGGCGGGTTTCCTCAGGGATTTCCCCTTTCTCCCGCCCTTTCATATCATACTGACCTCGCTTCACTCTCATCGGCTCTCAAGACCTCGATGTTAAGAGCTTCCCAAAACTCTTCACTCATTCACTCACTTGGATGTTCTCTCCGGATATCAGTCCATGGAGGTTGGACTAATGCTGGCAGTTGTCGAAACTCTGCGCGCTGGAGAAGACCTCAAGGTGGCCGCCTGGTTGAAGGAATTTTGCACGTCTGAGGCCTTAAAGCGCATAGGCGTCAGGAGCGACTGAGACTTGTGCATCAACTCTCTCATCGCCTCTACGCGCAAAGCACTGAACTGGCGTGCAGTCGTATCGTTGATAACGCGCCTCTATGAGACTTTCAGCGGAGATCCTATACACGTCCCTATTCCTTTTTTAATGTTTTGTACCGGAATTTTCATACCCAAAAAATGACCGTGGAAGCACCCGTCTGAGTCATTTTCACTATCACAAAAAACATGCTTTATAGAGAATTGGAGGAACTAAAAAACGTACACAGACGCGCAACGTTTCTTAAATGCTATTCATAAGCAGACGTCACTCAGACACGATGGACGGGTTTTTAACAAAACGCTTTCTGCTGGAGCTCTGCACACCGTTCGGCGGCTTACCCAGGCGGCCACCTTAAGGGTCACCCACCCAGTGATGAATCTACACAGTAAGCGGCGACACAGCTCCCGTACTGTGCTGGGCAGACAGTATGGGCTGTTAATGGTAAAGTGAGCCCATTTTAAGGCCGTGCTTAATAGTTTGTTTAACTTATTTGTATCCTTTCGCCAGTTGTTAATATAAAATTGCCACGTGGCCCATAAACACACAACGCTTGAGGCCACAACAAGATATAATTTTTTTGTTTATTACACTTGCTGGGAGGGCCTGAAAAAGAGCTCTCTTTATCGTGAACTGCATGTAGACGCAAGAATAGCACCTAGGTCGGACCATAGGTGGATTTGTGTGCTAGGGTCTGAGTGATGATGCGATGTTGGAGGGCATTAAGGCTCCTGCCTACCTGGCGCTTCAACTGCGTTGCACAGTGTTTGAAATACACGTTTTCCCACGAAACTGTTAAACGTGCGTCCAATGCACTGATCTATGAAAGGAACACACTTCAGACGAGGGCCTGTCGAGTGCTTTAGAAATGTCCGCGCGTTGTAAACACCATTTCAGAGTATGTACTCCAAAACGGCTAGAAACGGCTTTTTTAAAGCATTGTATCTCAAAATACACGCGTCATACACATACAAACCCACCCAAGGACCCTGCATTGGACCTTCCTACAGACTTACCATCAATAGAATAATATGGTCACCGCTGAAAGTCCCATAGGTATACGCAGTGCGACGAGAACACTGCACGCCAGCTCAGAGCCTTGCGCTTAGCGGCGATGGTGCACTTGATGCGCCTGGCAGTGTCGCCCTTATCGCTCTCGCGCTTCTCGGCCTCAGACGCGGAGAAAAGCTCCGGGTAGGCTGGAGCCTTAAAAGTGCGCAACTCAACTTCTCCAGCATTGGAATTTTCGCCTGGTCAACTGTTGTGTTAGCGTATTTCAATCCCTTACTGTTGTGTCCATCACGCAGGTTATACTCCAACAAGAGTGGCCAGGCACTGTTGTAAGTGTGGTTTTAGTGGATCGTTGTGCTTCAGATAGCATGGAATTTCGCATCGTCGTGGTCGTTGGACATTTTCGTGCCACGCAGTTCGTGGGTTGTAATCCCAAGGTAATGTAAGCTCAGTACCTAAGCCGCCTGCCAATTAGTCTCATCTCCCATTCCACCAAATAAGGTGGTAACGTTGTAAGGCAGGAATAATAAAAGGAACAAGTAATAATGTATTGGTGTAATTAAGTGCAACCGAGAGGAAGTGAATTATCCAGCATGCTCACAGCAACGGATTAAAATTATAGAGAATTTAAGCGAAATTTCTCTTTTTCCAGTTACAGGTTATTGAAGAACACATTAGAGGTATCTCTGCTGACATGATAAGCAAATCTACAGTAAATTTAAAATTTTAAACTTCCAGCGTTTTAACTTTGCGCTGTCACAATTCTTTAAGTTGTACATTTGCGACTGAAAAAAGTTTCAACGATGAAACCTCCGACGGTACAACTTTACAGCTGGGCTTACAATTTTCAAATGAATTTTCAAACTGAAGCAGAGAAAATAGGTAACTGAACTCTTTAGACTAGAAGATTTTTCGTTGTTAAACTCTTGCTTTTTTGCTGAGAAATGATAGTATACAAAACGATTTAAGTTGGTGCCGATTTCCTAACGCATTCGTTGAGTAATTAAGTTGAGATGAAAGAGAGCAGGCGGACTGCTCGCAACGTAACTGCGCGCACGAGGGAATTCAAGTTGAGAACACTGCTTGTCGGAATCGACCGACCGCGATTTTATTGGCGCCAGATAGGGTGCAATATAATTCGCGCCGCCGCGTTCGTTTTCAAGTCCTTTTTCCTTTTCTCCTTTTATTTTATCGTTTCGCGCTTGCGAAGTGTTGTAAAGNCGCCGCGTTCGTTTTCAAGTCCTTTTTCCTTTTCTCCTTTTATTTTATCGTTTCGCGCTTGCGAAGTGTTGTAAAGTTTTAGCTGGGAGATTTAATGAGCTAGTTTTTTTTTTTATCGTCGTATCGAACAGTCTTGCAGCGCAATTGCAACGCGCTTTTCTTACCCCTTTCACTTCGCTTTGCGTTCGTGTTAGTTTTACCAGGCGCTTGCAGGCTCCGAGTACGTGACTGACGGGGTAGTTAACACTAAGTCGCACACTTATACATAACGTTATGTAGTTTTGAAACAGTTCCGGTATTAAGAAGGAAGTAAGCTGGGTTTANGAAGTCGCACACTTATACATAACGTTATGTAGTTTTGAAACAGTTCCGGTATTAAGAAGGAAGTAAGCTGGGTTTACAATAAAATAAATTATTCTTTAAGAATCATGCAGTAAGCGCTGATCGGGCAAAAAGAAACACGTTTTCTGTATTTTCGGTTTCTATTATAATATTTGGATTCTTAATTCCAGCCAATAGGGACAGGCGACAAGTCTGTCATGTTTACTTTTGTTCTTAACCTAACCTTGTATAACATAACCATGTTTAAGCAGATGCTATTTAAAAGCCGACATTTTCTATCAGAGCGTTGAAGGAATGGTAAGCCTTGGTTTCTCAGTTTTGAGAAGAGAATCACTTAGGGACTCTGTTAGGATGGAAAAAGAATAGAGAAGATATATGGACGGCTGCCTAAATGATTTCGTAAAAGATCCCTACGGTCTTTATTGTTTGACTTTTTAATTATGTAGTTTAAGATTGGGAATTTTGTTATGCAGTAGTATTTCGCTGTGTAACTAAGGGGATTTTTAGGNTTTTAATTATGTAGTTTAAGATTGGGAATTTTGTTATGCAGTAGTATTTCGCTGTGTAACTAAGGGGATTTTTAGGGTTTTTTTTCTATTAAAATATTTTGCTGTAAATCAGCTTTTATGTAACAATGGGTTCTTTTTGGCATTTATTCTNAGGTTTTTTTTCTATTAAAATATTTTGCTGTAAATCAGCTTTTATGTAACAATGGGTTCTTTTTGGCATTTATTCTTGTATTAGATTTTGATAATCGTTGATGCTCGTAACGTATTGATATTGGGAATTTAAAAAAATATATTTTTCACAGAAGTGGATCCCAGTAAATATAGAAAGGAAAATAAGTGTTCCCTCTCTTTCTTTTGGCAAACCCAACATTAAAAACATTCCTAATACCACACGACGGGGTGTCTCCATGGTCTAAGTCAAGGTGGGAAGGGGGGGGGGCAGGTGCCCCCCTCCCAAACCAAGTTCAAGTAAATAAAATAAATCTCAACTAATACTGCAAGAGTGGCGTGATTTATCCAGGGTATTTTGACGAGTTATAAAAAAATATTAGAAACGAATAGCTGGCCAAGCTAAAGTAGCTTGGATGACATCGTGGCGCATTCTAGCGACGCAAAAGGTAACTGTAGGTGTAAGCTAAAGCTCCTATCCCATTTACAAACCCTGCCTCCGTCTCTATCATAAATCCTGGCTACGCCCCTGGATACGCCCCTGGAGGGTCTCTATCTTTATGCAAACGGTATCCATCTGAAGGAAGTAGAGACAGAGTCACTGGCTCATGTGTCGGCAAGCTACCGCCACGACGTTCATAGTTCACACAGCATTTGAAGCTGTAGCGTTGCGGTTTAAAAGGGATACTGCGGCCACGTAAATCACCTCAAATAATGATGTTAATTATATTTTCCTTCTTATTTATAAGAAAATTTACAAGAAACTATTCACAGACAGATATTCACAGACAGATCTTTCATAGAACGTCCTGTATCTGGGCTTTGTTGATCTGCACTTTACAGAAAACAAAGCAACGTCGTTCCCGATACATTTTCCTGAAAAANCCTGTATCTGGGCTTTGTTGATCTGCACTTTACAGAAAACAAAGCAACGTCGTTCCCGATACATTTTCCTGAAAAATAAAATGGGATTAAAAAGTATATTCAAATGAAATCTAATTTTAATATCAAAATGGCTGTCGCCGATTGTCAACTTTTCACCAAACTCTGAAATTTAACTCTTTGAAACTCTACGCGCGTTCCAGCTCGCGTTTCGCTGCCCGTGGAAACAAATCTTATAAGGATGTAGTTCCCATCGTTTCACTAATGTCTATGTGATTTTTTTCCAAATTTCTAATTTATTAACAGTTGATTTTTGTTAAGTGAAAAAAAAATTACCCATTCAGACTCAGTTTACGTAGTTGTGTATGTAATGCACAGGAATTTCTTTTTGCCGGTGTTGTACACTGCAAAGCTTACGCTACTGCTCAGTGCTCCTCATGAGGGTAACTGATTCTTAAACATCAATACTGTTCTAAGTTGTGAGTAGTTCATAGCCGGACACAAAGCCTGTAGTTTATTCGCTAAGGTGACAAAACAAATGCTATGTCTTCTCAAGTACTGTACGCATCAGTTNGCCTGTAGTTTATTCGCTAAGGTGACAAAACAAATGCTATGTCTTCTCAAGTACTGTACGCATCAGTTTTTTTTTTTGCAACACTTGAAACCATAAATTAATGAGGGTGAATTAATACTCACACGATGAGTTGCATATCCTCTTACATATTACATTGGGAGACAATCAACGCGGCAACCATTTGGCTGGCAGCTAGCCAACAACGAAAAGTTTTACAACACGTGAAATGTATTTTAATGTTTTGTAAACCAATAGGACGGTGTTAAGGCCAACATACCTGGCTTATTTCCAGTGGTTTATATGTGTTCCCTATGGTGCATATGTGTTTCCAGTGGTGTATATGTGTTTCCAGTGGTTTATATGTGTTTCCAATGGTGCATATGTGTTTCCAGTGGTGTATATGTGTTTACTCTTCAGTTTGGTCGTGTTGTTTACATCGGGTGGCTGACCATATCACCGGACGTAATTTCGTGCGATTCGTTTCCCGCAGATTATATTTTTTAATTGCTTTTTATTGATGACGGCCTTATTCCAATATAATGGATGGCCAACAAATTAAGCTTAACTAAAAGGGCACGTATTTTACTCGGGATTCGAACTCGTGACCTCTCGTACCTTAAACTGGTGTTGCAACGAACCACACCATGTAAGTTGGCTATATTAATTTATATATTTATTTCATTTCGAACGTGGGCACCTATGTGACAGTACTTTATGTATTACTATTGTATCGTATAGGGCTTATTAACGTCCCCTGCCGTTATGCCTGAAGGCTTATCATGGTACGGCTTACAAACTAACTTACCACCTAACTTAAACTAACACCCAAGCCTTACCAAGGATTCGAACCCAGAACGTCCCGCACCCCAGATCGGCGGCGCACCAACTGACTGCGCCACGGGCGGTCAGCTGTGTATTATTAATTTCATTATTAATTTAATTCAAATTAATAATTATTTTATATTATTAATTTAATATAACTTAATTACTGTAACGGTAATTTATGTACATCTTGTTATTTGCCAACATTTGTTTTTCTTCTCATTTCTTTTGTTAATCAATTATTTTAATTCTTGTATTCCTTGGTAATATTGTCTACTTTTATCGCTGAAAGTGAAACGGTTTTCTATAATCCGATCAGGTGGTAAAATCTTACCTGGAGAATGCTCTGCTGAATGGGAAGTTATCTGCTTCTCAGACCCTTCTGCATGATTATTCTGTGAAAAGTGTAAGTTCTTATCTACGAGATGATAACGGTTTTAATGTTTTCCGGGAGATAACTTTCGTTGCACGTTTGAGTTGAACGAGTTCGGTGGATTCGAGTTCAGGCAAGAGCAAGTTGGTTCAAAGTCGAAGGCAATAGCGATGCGAGAGCGTAATTAAACCCAAGGCACGTTCCGCGGTTTTGCGAGTGTTCGTGGGACTCTTGTAGACTAATGTTTTTAACGGCACGTTTAGAACAACGCAGTTTCATTGTCAATGAACATCACCACACCTCTGCATAAAGGCGGTTTGCGTGCTTGCGGTATAGAAGCGAGAACTTAAAACCAGAATTTAACACCCTTGTCGCCTGTATGCCCACTACACTTGAACCTGAACCTGTCATTTATGTCATAAAAAACGCCTTTCTCCGCTTTCTTCTGTTGTAACGTCGTTTCTGTACCGAAATTTCTGTTATTTAAAATCCTTAATGCATATTATCTATTTAATCATTTGCATTACAAAAAGAACACTTGAAAGATCGTTCCTTAAATACTTTTGTAAGCTTGTCACACAAAAAAATTGTATTTTTTTAATGGCTGGCGCACAGCTGTAGCAATGCTTTTCATATGTCGATTAGGTAGACGGGTCACTAAATACCTCACAGGGCCATCCAGTTTATTAAGATTAGTGTCTGTTAGACTAACGTAAATGTGACAGGCGATGTCAAGGCTCAACTCTAGGCCGTTATGGCCTATCGCTTTTATTTCACTGGCACCGGTTTGCGTAATTCTATATCACGGAGTGGGAAAAAATTGTGTTACAATATGTTTCACAAGTATCTTGTAGGTAGGGCCACTGACTTTTCGCGTAAAAATCGGAGCACATAGTAGACTCCAATACTATATACACACCTCAGCTGTCGTTACACCTCCATTGGCTGCTGGTGCCGTGTCCGTCTTTGACCAAGCCACTCAGGACTAAGCAACTCCGATCCTGGACCTTCGTGATTCGTGCGCAAACGGTTAACACGGACCAGAACATTATTTAGCCAATCAAAGAAGCTGGACGACCCTACAGTGCTTTGGGCTCTATCTTGTCTCGAAAATCTTTTCGCGAAATGTGACTGCCCCTACTTATAGGCGTTTCAGTGTAGAGTATGTATCGTGGGTTGCAGAATATCGATCAGCCGACTTGCGTTCTGTAGAAGCGAGGCGTTTTAATAACTAGGTTGTTATCGCCGGACTACAGAACATCTCAGCCTCTTAGTTTATGCGTAGATGTTTCATTTCTTGTGACTTGCAGAGTGCAACGTGCGGGGAATATTCCTGCTCGGCCATTACACAAGCAGCTGCCAGTTATGAAACCGCGGTGTGTCAGCAACGTGAATGGCGTTGTCCGTAATTTTGCTTATTCTGCAACTTATCGCTCCTAAACGAATACAACAGGGGTAAATTGTAACGGTGTTCACACAGCGTACGTCCACGAAAAAATTCATTATTTCATATTTGTACGAAATACCGCTCAACTTGCAGGCAATTTTTTAAAAAAGTACTATTTCCTCAAATAAATTAAAACTAGACAGCAATTTTTTTTTTTTTTTTTGCATTATGACACTTCAAAATTACAATTTTAGAGATTTTGGAATGTAAAAATAAAATTAACGAAAACTTTTTCAGAAAATTTAATAAGGGTGACTAAAAGATCATATCTAATTGATTTAAGGCATGCCTAACAAAATTTTTTTTTACCAAAACTCGTAAACTGCTACAAACAAAAAAATTTGCAAACATTTCCTTATATTAAGCAATTTATAAAAATTGCGAAAGCATTTAATGGCTTTTTTAAAAATACTTCTTGGAGTAACTCATTATACCTCATTTCAACGTGAATTATCTCATTTCGGTAAGTGAGTTAGTTTTTAATATTTGTACGTTCCAAAAACACTTAAATTGTAATTTTGGCATTCCGTCAATGCAAAAGAATTGCTGTCTTATTTTTATCCGAGGAAATAGTACTTTTAAGTAATGTATTCAATTTGAGAAGTATTTCGTAAAAAAATATAAAATTATGAATTTGTTCGTTTCAGCAAGCACCCTTAAGGCCATTGGTGCGCGTTGAAAACGGAAGTGGCATCAGGTCACTTCCAGGTATATTCATAAGACAGTCCGGGAGTCTTGAGAAGTTCACACATACTCTATCGTAATGTCCATTACAGAACACGCGTTTTATGTCGCATCATAACCAATCAAAAAGCCAATAAATGTAAACACGTCACTTAGTAGGTTTACCTATTTTTATGAACGATTTTGTCTATCCGTATTTATAAACACAATAATAAAATAAACCAATAATTTAATACGAAATTGTAAAGAAAAATATTTTTAATCGATTCAACCAATACATTTCAAATTATGGTTTTATAGAGTTCAATAATGATGAACAAACGTCATTTTAATTTCCACACTTTAAAATTTGTAGTCAACAAAATATTAGACATTCTCTGTAAAATAAATGAAAAAAATTAATTTATTGAAAAATGTATAAAATATACATTACACAACTTGAAATGTATTAATGGGCGTAATGTGCAATGTTTAATTAATTTCAAGGATAAAAATATAGTACGCACCATAAGCCGTAAAATAATTTGCAGTTTATCTCCCGCCCTGTAATCTTTTAAGCTGAACTAGTCTCAGAATGTTTGGGGGGCTCGATTTCTCTACAGTTTTTATTAGAAATGCCTTTAGGTCACGAAGTTGTCGAAGTTGTTGGGGCAGTTTGGATTGGCCGGAAGCCCGGCACGCGCCCGTCATCAAGACGCTACTTGGGAAGTAAAATACCAGAAGGGAGAAGAGGAACTCGAAGCACGCCGGTGACAGACTCATTAATATTCCGACCTTCGCGGCCCAAGAGTCGTAAATTGTTCGCCTCTTCGTAATGAACCTGACGGAAGAGCTCCGCTGTCGGCTATGTAAATTGCCGGCTGGAGTGCGTTTATTTCTCTAGCGCAGTGTTTCTTAAGCTGGGGTCCGCGGACCCCTGGGGGTCCGCGAGCATATGTATGGTGGTACGCAGTCTCATCTCTGGACCATTTAACAATAATAAATAAATGCCACCAAAAGTCTTGTAATCGCTACGCTTACTTANTTTCTCTAGCGCAGTGTTTCTTAAGCCGGGGTCCGCCGCGGACCCCTGGGGGTCCGCGAGTATATGTATGGGGGTACGCAGTCTCATCTCTGGACCATTTAACAATAATAAATAAATGCCACCAAAAGTCTCGTAATCGCTACGCTTACTTAACACGANTTAGCACGACGAACGTGCGTCAGCTGGCGCGAGACTGACTTGATTTCCTAAGGGTCCGTGGCTGAAAAAGGTTAGGAAACGCTGATCTAGCGCACAGATATATATATATATATATATAATGTGAATGCATGTGTACCAGTGGCGTGTGGTGAACTGCTGCAAGGTAAGCTGGCGTTAGCTGTGTGCTGTACCCTGTTGCTTGCTAGTTTACACTTGCACCAGTGAAACGTAGCCCGACAGCTGAAGCCATAGGACGCGTGTAATGGGTCCCTTGCTGCTCGCTTGTGAGTGGTCGGGATGCATTCAGTTTCCCTAGGCTGCACGGTGGTTACCCGGCTCCTGCTGCGTGCACCGAGAATGTACAGCAGTGAGCAAGCACCGGCTTACCTTGCAACACTTCACCACACGCCACTGGTGTATATGTAGGGGCAGTGATATTTCGCGAAAAGATTTCGAGACAAGATACAGTCCAAAGCACTGTAGGGTCGTCCAGCTTCTTTGATTGGCTGAAAAATGTTGTGGTCCGTGTTAACCGTTTGCGCACGAATCACGAAGGTTCAGTGTCGGAGTTGCTTGGTCCTGAGTGGCTTAGTCAAAGACGGACACGACGCCAGCAGCGAATGGAGGTATAACAACAGCTGAGGTGTGTATATAGTATTGTCGTCTACTGTGTGCTCCGATTTTTACGCGAAAAGTCACTGGCCCTATGTATATGTGTTGATCTGCGAAAAAAAAAACCGTTACCTTTAAGTTGAACTGCGAGGGGGTTCTGAAATTTTAAATACCACAAATTAGGCTATTATAAGTACATTTAATTTGTAGCCCTTCTGGTTAGCGGTCTGGAAAGGGTTTGTGTTAAAGTTATTCTAGCCTAATGTTGATAGAGGCTGATCAAGAGGTGGCTTAGATGTTAAACTATCCTTAAGTATCATTTGAAAACAGCTCCAGGATTCGAACCCGTAATACCCTAATTTCTTGAGAGCATCTTATAGTGTTCTCGGCTATGGGGCTTGTCGGGAAAAAGTTTCCCTTATCACATCCGCTATTATCACGTAATCGTTACTGCAAATATTATCCATCTATTTTGTTGATGATATAAAGAAGCCGTGGGACATGTTTTATCGCACGTAGCTTATTCTTTTTAACTGTTGCCAGCATAAATACTTCTAGGACGGTAGAGCAACGGACAGTGTTTAATTATTTGTATTTTTTTTTCTTTCTGAAATTGTCGCTCGTGGGCGTTCCTTAAGAGATAATAAAACGAGTTTTTAATTAAAAGTTCCAAAATAATGCTTTAAATTAGCTCGAATTAAATTCAACAGTATGGTAAAACGTTTGTTCACGAAGTTGGAAAACAATTATCTAACGTTCTTCCCCTCCGACAGTTTTTTTTTTATTGTTCTGGCTTTCGAAAAACCTGTCAGTTTAAGTTTACGTGTTAAGGTTTAATTTATGCACTACACGCTCTAGAATTCACGCTTTCATTCCAGAAGTTTAATCTAGGAGCGGGTTGTGAAGCAAACGTACGTATAAAAATGGAAGTATTCGAACCCGGAACTTTATGGTCGAGAATGCGACGCTTTAGGTCGGGATTATGTCGCAACAAACTTCTCGTTACACTTTCACGTGTACGTAAAACGTGGTATTTTAGTGCGCTATGTTATGATGCTTCACATAAGCCCACTAACTTCGTGTACTAAATAAAAATGTCTGGCAAATCGGGTTGTTGATTTTCAGATTGAAAACTCTGAAAATTATGCTATACAATTGCATTTGTGTTATAACTTTGATGTGTGCTAAGAACAGAATGCGTAAGTTTGGTTTTCGTTAATTATACAAACTTTGAAAACAACTGGTGGAAGACCATAACCTCCAGAATGAGACGCAGACATGTTTATCGTGTATATTCGAATATATCGTATGTAATACGATATATCTCGAGACATGCTCGAGAAAATTAAATTTCTTGAAGTACCAAAATAGAAAATTTAATGGTTAATATTCTGCATCTCATTCAAGCGTTTTATACATCTGAGAAATATATTAAACTGTGGCAATGAATAAACTACTTAATATGTACGAATTAACAAACAAAATAATCCCACCCTAACTTCTATTATCCTTTCTTCCTCCTTTTCGAAAGAAAATTACGTAAGCGTATGTTAAACATGTAAGCAGATTACAGTGCGATATAAAAACAAAACCACGAAAAGAAAATATTAACACAACTTCGTCCCTTATTTCCTTGGCCTGCGAGACCACGCGGTATACAGTCACGTTTGATGTTCCGCGCAAAAGATTGACATCGACAAGTATTTATTCACGTGAGCGTGCGTGTTGCGTTACGTGAAACGATCATGATACGTTTCATTGTAAAACAAAGTTCAAGGTATGCCCCGGCTTACGCGAACGTGTAACGTAATGCGTGAAACGTAAAATTCATCGTAATCCCAGCCTTCTTATATCCGTTAGGCCTGGTTTATAAACTACTCAAGAAACGCAATGACGCAGCCAGTCGAACGCGCCTATTTCAAAGATACAGTTTATAAACTGCGCCTTCTAAATTAGCAGTAATCGATTGTAAAATCGTTTTACACTCGCACAGAAGAATATCATTTTCAGTTATTTTTATATTATTTGCTTGCACAAAGAATTTATGTGTTGAATCATAAATAATGAGTGTAATTACGTATTTAAATATATATTTTTTTCCGTCTTTCTATGAAAATTAATAGTGTTCTTAGAAATTAGTTATTCATGCATTTAAAAAAAAAACTTTATGCCAATAACTTAACAAAGCTCAATATTCAAAATATTTATATGTATATATACTAAACAAATATGTTTGAAAAAAAAATGGGAAAACATGTTCACTAAAAAGCATTATGGAAATATTTTTTTTGTACCTGTTTGGTATTTTCATTTTGCATTGTTGGTAACGTCTTGCGTCGTGCTATGTTTATAAACGATTGAAATTTTCTTGCGTCGCGTCGTTGAGTTCTTACGTTTGTTGCGTAGTTTAAAAACCCGGCCTCACGGCGACGCTGGAGACTGCGTGTTCGCGTGCAAGGGGCAAGGAAAACAAGAGTGCTTTAAAACGTCGAGTCGTCTGTTTAATACCCGGGAAAGACTTCGGGGACGGCGTGTATATCCGGCATTGTAGAACCAGAGAGCCGCCGACGAGTGGTTGCAGGCTTCTCGGAATTGCTCCGAGTGACGGAGCAATGTCGGAATGTTTCCTGTTGACGCACGAGCTACTGAAAAGTCTGCTCTCAGTACGTTTAGCAACACTCTTTTTTTTTTTTCCCCCTCTTGAGGGAGCGATAAGGACTACACTGTCACGCGCATCAAGTGCCGCGTGTATCCAAATAAGAACATAATGCGCAGAAGTCGAAAAAAGCGTCGAGCGAATAGTGAGTGTCCATTGCCGCTGCACGAGGGGGTTGGTGGGGTTGTTCAGTTCAATAGCGACAACGGCCGGTTGCGGTTGGGCGAGAGCTGCTCCGCGCGCGAATATTACCCGTTGGAAAAACATACGTCGCGCAGCGCCGTATTTAACAGCGTGGTAGTAGAGAGCGATGTTATCAGCTTGGTCTGTATAACGCCGGTAGTGAGCCCTCCCCATCACTGCCTCTACTACACTACCTCTGCTACATTACCTACCTCAAAGCTGAGCGAAGATTATTTTCTCATTTTAACTGTACTATACCTATGGAACTTATGCGGTTCCCCTATTATTTAATTGGTGGAAAATCTGCAAGCAAGGTTCAGTGCTTGTTCCTCGAGTACTTTTATACGTGTATAAGGCGTATATTTTGAGATGCATCGCTTTGAAAAAGCAGTTTTTAACTATGCTGGAGTGCTCTGAAATTGAGTTTATAATGTGCGTGGTGTCTTGAAAGTAATCGACAGGCATATTCTGAAGTGTGTATTCTTTTCGTAGTTCAGCACACAGTTCACACATTTATAATGAGTTTCGTAAAAAAACCTGGATTTCAAACACACTGAAACTTAGTTCGATAGCCAGGTAAAATATCCTTTGTAAAATATTGTCTGTAGAATCCGTGTTTGCGTCTATACGCGTATCTCAGTAAATAAATGGTCTCGAAGTTAGATTGTTTTTCAGAAAAGATAAAAAAAAATGTATTAAATACAACCGCCCCTTTATGCTTTTATCCTATTAGTAGGGGCAGTGACATTTCGCGAAAAGATTTCGAGACAAGATAGAGCCCAAAGCACTGTAGGGTCTTCCAGCTTCTTTGATTGGCTAAATACTGTTCTGGCCCGTGTTAACCGTTTGCGCACGAATAACGAAGCTCCAGGGTCGGAGTTGCTTGGTCCTGAGTGGCTTGGTCAAAGACGGACACGGCACCAGCAGCCAATGGAGGTATAACAACAGCTGAGGTGTGTATATATTATTGGAGTCTACTGTGTGCTCCGATTTTTTACGCGAAAAGTCAGTGGCCCTACCTATTAGTTATTGCATTTATCCAAAGAGAGAAAAATAACGAAAACTGCTAAAGCTAGCATTTTAAGGGCTTTCCTACGCAGTTGNTTTTTTTTGTACCTGTTTGGTATTTTCATTTTGCATTGTTGGTAACGTCTTGCGTCGTGCTATGTTTATAAACGATTGAAATTTTCTTGCGTCGCGTCGTTGAGTTCTTACGTTTGTTGCGTAGTTTAAAAACCCGGCCTCACGGNAAACGATTGAAATTTTCTTGCGTCGCGTCGTTGAGTTCTTACGTTTGTTGCGTAGTTTAAAAACCCGGCCTCACGGTGACGCTGGAGACTGCGTGTTCGCGTGCAAGGGGCAAGGAAAACAAGAGTGCTTTAAAACGTCGAGTCGTCTGTTTAATACCCGGGAAAGACTTCGGGGACGGCGTGTATATCCGGCATTGTAGAACCAGAGAGCCGTCGACGAGTGGTTGCAGGCTTCTCGGAATTGCTCCGAGTGACGGAGCAATGTCGGAATGTTTCCTGTTGACGCACGNTCGACGAGTGGTTGCAGGCTTCTCGGAATTGCTCCGAGTGACGGAGCAATGTCGGAATGTTTCCTGTTGACGCACGAGCTACTGAAAAGTCTGCTCTCAGTACGTTTAGCAACACTCTTTTTTTTTTTTCCCCCTCTTGAGGGAGCGATAAGGACTACACTGTCACGCGCATCAAGTGCCGCGTGTATCCAAATAAGAACATAATGCGCAGAAGTCGAAAAAAGCGTCGAGCGAATAGTGAGTGTCCATTGCCGCTGCACGAGGGGGTTGGTGGGGTTGTTCAGTTCAATAGCGACAACGGCCGGTTGCGGTTGGGCGAGAGCTGCTCCGCGCGCGAATATTACCCGTTGGAAAAACATACGTCGCGCAGCGCCGTATTTAACAGCGTGGTAGTAGAGAGCGATGTTATCAGCTTGGTCTGTATAACGCCGGTAGTGAGCCCTCCCCATCACTGCCTCTACTACACTACCTCTGCTACATTACCTACCTCAAAGCTGAGCGAAGATTATTTTCTCATTTTAACTGTACTATACCTATGGAACTTATGCGGTTCCCCTATTATTTAATTGGTGGAAAATCTGCAAGCAAGGTTCAGTGCTTGTTCCTCGAGTACTTTTATACGTGTATAAGGCGTATATTTTGAGATNTGGAAAATCTGCAAGCAAGGTTCAGTGCTTGTTCCTCGAGTACTTTTATACGTGTATAAGGCGTATATTTTGAGATGCATCGCTTTGAAAAAGCAGTTTTTAACTATGCTGGAGTGCTCTGAAATTGAGTTTATAATGTGCGTGGTGTCTTGAAAGTAATCGACAGGCATATTCTGAAGTGTGTATTCTTTTCGTAGTTCAGCACACAGTTCGCACATTTATAATGAGTTTCGTAAAAAAACCTGGATTTCAAACACACTGAAACTTAGTTCGATAGCCAGGTAAAATATCCTTTGTAAAAATATTGCCTGTAGAATCCGTGTTTGCGTCTATACGCGTATCTCAGTAAATAAATGGTCTCGAAGTTAGATTGTTTTTTCAGAAAAGATAAAAAAAATTATATATTAAATACAACCGCCCCTTTATGCTGTTATCCTATTAGTAGGGGCAGTGATATTACGCGAAAAGATTTCGAGACAAGATGCAGTCCAAAGCACTGTAGGGTCGTCCAGCTTCTTTGATTGGCTGAAAAATGTTGTGGTCCGTGTTAACCGTTTGCGCACGAATCACGAAGCTCCAGGGTCGGAGTTGCTTGGTCCTGAGTGGCTTGGTCAAAGACGGACACGACGCCAGCAGCCAATGGAGGTATAACAACAGCTGAGGTGTGTATATATTATTGGAGTCTACTGTGTGCTCCGATTTTATACGCGAAAAGTCAGTGGCCCTACCTATTAGTCATTGCATTTATCCAAAGAGAGAAAAATAACGAAAACTGCTAAAGCCAGCATTTTAAGGGCTTTCCTACGCAGTTGNCATTGCATTTATCCAAAGAGAGAAAAATAACGAAAACTGCTAAAGCCAGCATTTTAAGGGCTTTCCTACGCAGTTGCCATTAAGTCGGTCGCCTAGCGAGGGGCATGTTTGTGTGAGGCAAAAATCTATGAAACGCTACGGACAACGCCTAACGGCGTAATTACAGCGTTATCGCCTCTACGCACTAGCGCTCGACCGGCGTGTAGTCTTTTCGTCAGCGACTCGCCTGAACGTGGCTTTAAGCGGTGACCTGTCAGTTTTATTGTGCGCGACTCTGTAGCAAAGTCCAATGCATGCCTGTATCTTAGTTTAACGTGTATCCGGTTGTTATTTCCTGAGATACAGCCCGTGTGAAAAAGTTGTTTTCAGCTATGTTGGAGGGTCATGAAAATATGTCTCCAATGTGTGTGATGTCTTGAAAGTACCATTCCTTCATCGTCTGGAATGCAGTTTCTTTTCGTAGGTAAACCTATTGGGGGGCACGTTTAATAGCTCTACCCCTTTTTCAGAAATTTTTCGTTTTCGTGTCATAATTTCGGATTCATAGTAATTACTGACAATGTACGAAAATAAAAAAAATTACATTTTACTAGTTTTTTCACTTTTTTGTTCGTAATTTTAATTGTGTTTTATTTGCTTGTTGTAAAAAGTCGAGAACTTAATAATAAAATATAAATATGTTCTCGACAACAAACAGATAACACACGATCAAAATTACGCACAAAAAATATGGATGTCAAAGTCGATTCCTCGATACCTCGATACCCTCGATTATTACAGGTATCGAATAATCGAGAATCGAACGGTTAATTGTTATGTATCTTTGTCCACCTTCGCATGAATTTTTGAGGTTATGTTGCACAGCAACAGGTCTTTGGTTTTCCACATACGCTGAACCTGTACCGAACTGCTGTTGATTGACAGGAATTAACGTATACTTTTCCCGGTCCCGGCAAAATTCCTATTTAATTAAAGCCAAAAATGTCAGCTACTATCAATTTTCGAAAATTTTTGTTTTATCAGTTGTAAAAATTATTTGTTCCCGTCACCAAAAATTGCATCCAATGATGGTTCGACTATGAAAGAATTAAGATAAGATAATATTCATATATTCGATACAAACGACACTACACAATCTATTAGGGATCCATACTTAAACTGTTAACAAGCCTAGCTACACATTTTCTAACATACCTTATAAGCGGCCTATATTTTCGTAAGCCCTTAAAACATTAAACCCTATTAAATTTTCAACGGTTATAGAGGTTTTTCTTTAATTTTCCAATTACATACTTGCTTATCACTGCGCCGAATCACAGACAACGACGATGATGTGTTGTAAATGAAACACGACACAATAGGTATCATATTATATGAGATCGCCATAAAAGTATGGTCTACAGATCCACACTTAACAAATGTATGATAAAACTGAATTAATTTTTAACGCACTCTCACTCACTGCCATCTGCTTTTACTGTTTTACCACGTAGCCATGGCGTACTAAACTCGTTACGCACTGTAACCAGGAATTGTTCCAGTGCAGAATTTGACATCATAAACTACACACCACGTAGAAACTTCTACATACATATTTAAGCAACCGTTAAACTGCATGTATGTGAGATGGAAACTGATTTATTTACAAACGAGTGTATTGTGCGGAGAAGGATCACATTTTGTAGGTTGGCAGCCATGTTAGTAATATGCGGACTGCGGAGTGTAAACAGCAGTGTAACCAGCAGTGTTGCCATATTTTCATGAAAGTGATTCGCCGCGCAATGTTTCCACACCAAAGACATACTTTTGTATGAATTTTTTCGTTCAACTAGCTAAAAATGTTAATCTAAATAATAAAAAAATTATCCATCAAAACAACCCAGAGATAAGAAGAAAAGTTAATGTATAGATAAAGAACAGGTACATTTTTCGTACCGTACATATTTCCTGTTTGTAACATTTTCGTTTTTGAGGTAGTGGAATTTCCAAATGTATAAAACTTCTTAAAATGTTTTTTTACACGTTTTTAGCAAAGTATTGACTATTATTACTAATGGTTCCAAAACTATGTGGTATCTTTGGTATGTTATAATTTATTTTTTTTTGCGTTAGGCACACATGCACTCTTAATTCACTATTCTATGGTTTTGGTTTGTCGTTGATGTATAGCGGAAGTGTATGAATTGTAAACACGTGGGTGTTTTGTAAGCTTGTAACTTGATGGAAATAGTTTTACATGCTACATAGAGGCGAATGAAGACATGGCAAGTCAAGTGTGGGACTACTTTAATATTAATTCTATTGATGGAAACTTTGCGGTATGTACATTATGTTCAACTCCAATATCACGTGGTGGCAAAAACCACGCTACCAGCAATTTGATGAAGCACCTAATGATAAAACACGGGATTTGCATTTCTAACGCATCTAAAAAACAGAAATTGCAAAATGTTCCGAGCCCAACTTCATCAAAACTTTTAGCCGACCTGCTTGTTGATGAGTCTAACTTTGAAACCAAAAGTGATGCAGTTACTCCATCGAGTTCAACTGCTAGCTTCAACCTGTCTTCCGGTAGTGCTGTTCAGAAATACCCTAACAAATTAGTTCAGCCAACTTTGTTTGGATTTATCGACAGCAAACGGCAATTCAAACCGGGTGAGCCTCGCAGCAAAACCATTACAGAAAAAATTGGCAGGATGATTTACTTGGACAACACGCCATTTAGTATTGTAGAAGCGAAAGGTTTTCAAGAACTTATGAACACCCTGGATCCAAGGTATAATATGCCTCCCTGAACTATTTTGCAGGTAAAGTAATACCAGAATTGTATACCGCAACAAAATAAAAAGTGGTTAGAATCCTTTGTGACGCTAAAAACTTATCTGTTACCACCGACATGTGGTCTTCGTCTGTGAATGATGACTATTTGAGCATAACTGCTCATTCTGTTATTGCATATTACACGTTAAACCACATTTGCTTAGAATTTCTGCCCTTCCTAGAAGCTGGTGTAATATGTTATAGCAAACGTAAGGGGTTGGATTCTGAGAGACTGAAAATGTGGGTCTTTTTGAACAAAAACTTGCAAAACTGTTCTCCAAATGTGGGCAAGATTTCATTGCAATTTTTTAAAATAGTATTACTGTATATTATAATAACGTTCTAGTTATATATGTAAGATTTTGGTTCATTTTTCATGTTTGACAGGTAAAAAACTGTATACAGCAAAAAATACGTATTTGTGTAAAAGTTGATTTATATTTTTTTGTGTTTTCATGTTTCTATTCTTAGTAAGTAAATGTTTTTTTTGTTTTTTGTTTTTTTTTTAGTTCAACATATGTTATAGACAAAATCTTCTAGGAATTGTAATTGGAATCGAGGTAGATTTTCTGCANTTTTTTTTTAGTTCAACATATGTTATAGACAAAATCTTCTAGGAATTGTAATTGGAATCGAGGTAGATTTTCTGCATAGGTATCGATAATCGGAATCGAGAAAAATTGGTATCGTGACATCCCTAACAAAAATATTAAACAACTCGTAAAATGTAAATTTCCTATTACTGTACATTGTCAGTTATTACTATGAATCCGAAATTATGACGCGAAAACGAAGAATTTCTTTAAAAGGGGTGGAGCCGAGCCTTAAGGAAAACGAAATAGTACGAAGTGGCATCTGTAGTTTAGTCCATTAACTTTCACCGCGTGTAATAATATCCTACTGTTACAATGCATAGCACAGACGGGGGGAGGTGGGGGCTTTCGCAATGCTTTATTCTAACCAGACGTGACCTTGAAGCATTGAAAAATTTTATAGCCATTCTTCTTTAGGACAGTGTTCCAAATTACACTTTTTGTGTAAAAGATGTTGACGGAACTCGATTGTGACCTCAATAGTTAGGACACATTTTTAAAAAATAATATTTTAATTCGTTTTTGTTAACTTTTGAAATGAAAGATAACGTTATACAAATTTCCAAATCACCATTGTAATAGTCTTGCTGACTGCAAATTTTCGGTACACTACTATTCAAGTTGTAATAAACAAACGTGTGTTACTCCTGTAATTACTATTTAAACAAAAGCCGAAATATTAATACAATTGAAAGTAAATTTTTATGACATATTTGTTTAGAAACAGTTTTACGTATTTATCAATGTACGTGGATGTTATATTTTGTTCAGAAATATGGTTTGTGCGAGGATGCTGGAAGGCAAACATTAATTACTTATGTCTTCGCGTTGTTTATTCTGTTAACATTTCCTGCAATAAAATGTTCTTCAATTAAATTAATTTTCAATAGTTTTGTATGATTAAGTTATAATCGCGCCAATGAGTTCGTTTGTGTTGTTCTCGTTGGGTTGTCGTCTCTGTATACATCGGTTTTAGTCATTGTGTCTGAATGTGTTGTCCTCTTTTTATCTTTGTGTATACATCTGTTATATCCATTGTGTTTGTCTGTGTTGTCCACTTTGCATCGTCTGTGTATACATATGTTATAACCATTGTGTTCATCTAGACTCTAGGTTGTTCTCTTAGTATCGTTTCTGTATACATCTGTTATAGCAATTTTGTTTTTCTGTGTCGTCCACTTTGCAGCGTCTGTTTATACATATGTTATAGCCATTGTGTTTGTCTGTGTTGTCCACTTTGCATCGTCTGTGTATACATATGTTATAACCATTGTGTTCATCTAGACTCTAGGTTGTTCTCTTAGTATCGTTTCTGTATACATCTGTTATAGCAATTTTGTTTTTCTGTGTCGTCCACTTTGCAGCGTCTGTTTATACATATGTTATAGCCATTGTGTTTGTCTGTGTTGTCCACTTTGCATCGTCTGTGTATACATATGTTATAACCATTGTGTTCATCTAGACTCTAGGTTGTTCTCTTAGTATCGTTTCTGTATACATCTGTTATAGCAATTTTGTTTTTCTGTGTCGTCCACTTTGCAGCGTCTGTTTATACATATGTTATAGCCATTGTGTTTGTCTGTGTTGTCCACTTTGCATCGTCTGTGTATACATATGTTATAACCATTGTGTTCATCTAGACTCTAGGTTGTTCTCTTAGTATCGTTTCTGTATACATCTGTTATAGCAATTTTGTTTTTCTGTGTCGTCCACTTTGCAGCGTCTGTTTATACATATGTTATAGCCATTGTGTTTGTCTGTGTTGTCCACTTTGCATCGTCTGTGTATACATATGTTATAACCATTGTGTTCATCTAGACTCTAGGTTGTTCTCTTAGTATCGTTTGTGTATACATATGTTATATCCATTGTGTTCTTCTGGGTGGTTTTCATGGTTTCGTCCATTGTTTTGCAGTTTTCTAGATACACCATGTGTATTCATTCTGGTGTCATGTAGCTTTCCTTGTAACAACTAAGTAAGATTTCTTCTATGGAATAGTTTTTATGTTACTCGAATGTCTGTTGACGACAGCCAAAATTGACTCGTTTTTGTGTTGTTATTGTAATTTTTAATTAATATTTTATTTTTCTGGCGATTTTTTGTGTCATAACACGGTTTTTCTGTTACGCAAACAGAGTGATGCAATGTCGTATGTCCAAATTAATGATTTTAGTTTAATCACTTACTGGCAAGAGTCATTCAATGAGCACACGCATGTGAACTCTTGAATTCTTCTCTGTTGCCAAATAATAACGGCAACTTTACATGTCTCTGTTCTTTACACATATCTCTAGGGAAAAGAAATAACCTGTTCAGTGTGTGTTTAAGAAATTCGTGGAGATGTTAGTTCTGTACTCGCGGTAGATCTTGTAATGACGTAACAATGCTTGGTCGCAGGCCCTTTAGTATTTGTCGCGCTAATTTACTATGTCATGTTAGGTCGAGCACTGCCTTTCACAGGGCTCCAGGATAAATGGGTATTTGGAGTTCGTTTATTTTTAATAAAGGCTTCTATTATATTGTTTTGTGATGATGCGGCAGCACATTTGTGACGGAATTTAGACGATTTATTAAGCTATTTAAGTTTTCTTTTAATTTTAATGATCTTGTTAATGAATTACGAATATAGCGTATTATTCACAGTGCGTTAAAAGGTTTTAATTAGACCCCCCTTTAATTGTATTGTAGTCTTATCATGTAAACCAACTCATATTAAATAATTTAATTGGAGTACGCCTCTTTCGGGCAGACCCTGTCGTAATTAAATTCTCGGCACTTTGCGCGCGCCAGATTNTTCGGGCAGACCCTGTCGTAATTAAATTCTCGGCACTTTGCGCGCGCCAGATTCCATTGAGCTCGCTTCATCGAAATAGTGCAGCGAGGTTTTTATAACTGCCGCTTGTTAACGCCAACGCTTTATGCCGGTAGGCTAATCCAGGGGTTGGCTTGCATACTCAGCTCATTTAAACCTAACACTTAAGAAAAAAAATAGCTTATTGCTGCAACTAATTCAGCCTGTTTTCCCATGCACTATTAATTATTTTTTCCAGAGTTATTTGTTGGTACTCTTGTTGGCTCAGACGGTGGTGTGTATGTGTGTGTATACATACATATATATATAAAGAGAGAGAGAGAGTTAAGGAGAAACGTTTTTAGTTAAAAATATTTGATAGCTCTAAATCATTAAACTACATTTCCTGCAACTGTTTCACGCGTTAGATATTTTTTTTTTTTTTTTTTTTTTTTACAGATTTGTGACTGTTTAAGGTTTAGAGAGTAACTTACGGGGCTAACCTACCTGGCGTTTGAACCACGTTGCAGAGTGTTTGAAATACACGTTTTCCCACGAAACTATTAAAAGTGCGTCCAAAAGAACACACCGTTCATACGAGGCCTGTTGAGAGCTTTAAATACGTTACGCACACTAGAAACATCACTTCAGATTTCGGAGCACCTCCCATATTTAAAAACGGAGTTTTCAAAATTCTGTATCTCAAAATGTACGTGTCAGATACGTACATAAATACTCGAGGACCCTGCACAGGACCTTGCTACCTTGCTACATACTTTACACCAGTTACGTGCTAGGAACACGCAGCACGACGACACTGCACGCCAGTTCAAAGACTTTCTACGTAATTGTGACCCGTATCGCACCCGCGCTTCTCGAATTCAGGCGCGGAAAATAGATCCTCATACGTGGGCCCCCTAAGGCTCGGCCTTGCATATTATGCAGAAATTATTCGTTTTCGAGTCTTAATTTCAGTTTCATAGGTATTATGGGAACTGTGTGATTATAGAAAATTTACAATTCACTTGTTGTTCACTACTTTTGTACTTAATTTTCACTGTGTGTTATTTCCTGTTTGAAAAAAAGGCAGGAACTTATTGGTAAAATATAAATATGTTCCTGACTTTTTTACAAGCAGACAACACGCCATTGAAATTACGCACAAAAATATTAAACAACTCGTGAAATGTAAATTTTTCCATAATCGCGCATTGTCAGTAATTGTTACGAATCCGAAATTATATCGCGAAAACGGAAGAATTTCTGCAAAATGGGCGGAAGCCGAGCCTTGAGATCCTCGTCGTACGATGTGCACAGGAGTAAAGAAAACATCAAAAGCAAAACAAAAACAGATTAAATCTTTTGTGTGTACACGTGGCGTACTCCCGGTACTTCGTTGGTTTGTTGTACTCTGTTTCATGTAAGCTCATCTACATTTTAACAGTTAATGTAGCATATGTTATTTTATTATGTGCTCGTGGGTCACAATTCCCTGACCTGCACGCACATCATCAAATAGTACACGTCCACAGAACTGTCAAAATTTAGTGAGCTTACGTGAAACAGAGTATACCGCCATCTTAACCAGTTGCTGGCAAGCAGCGGGATGAACAGGGCGGGGGTTTTTTTTTCTCGCTGCCCATCAGGACCGTGGAAGTAATGGTAGTTGGTCCCCCGCCGCGGCAGTTTGTAGCCAACCTTCCGAGTCTCGTTTCCCCTCCGCTGGCCGCCGTGAAAAACCTCGCGCGAAATGGCAAAGTGACCGTTTCAACCTCGTGATCGATCAGCAGCGGTTTTGAATTATTCACGATCGCAGGCGCGCCCGCCAGGATGCCTGTCATTACTTCATCCCTGCACCTCTGGATGGCACAGGTCAGCGTCGACGANCTGCTCTCTTTCACTCGCCAGCACCGTCCGTCATGAAAATAGACGGCGGGCAGTTTACGAGATGCATAGCTTCGCTTCTAGGAAAAATCGCGATTTAACCATGTGGTGTCGTTAGTTTTTTTTTTTTTCAGGAGTAATAGGCACGTAAGATTATAAGGGACTTAACGTCTCGTCGACAGCGAGGTCATTAGAGACGGAGCAAGTTGCTAAGAGAAAGCATGGACGGGGAAGGAATTGGCCATAATCCTGTAGTCAAAGAGCCAATCCGAGCATTCGCCTCGAGTGATTTCGGGAGACCATTGGAAACAGAAGTCAGAATGACCGGACCGGGGATTCGAAGCCAGGAGCTCCCCGATGCGAGGCCGCTCGGTTAGAAGTGTTGGTGTCATGGGCGTGGAAGCCATTGGGTCGTAAACGTCATCCTCCAGGGTTTATAAGGGCCCCCGGTGGAATGACGATCGCCATCACGGAGCATCGAATCATATTTATACTGAAGTTCCTTGTTTACTGTAACTTTCGTATCATATTTTCATATAACTGTTATATATACATATATATATACATATATATATATATATATACACACCAACACACACACACACTTTTACTTTTTTACTTCAATACGGAACATTTATTTTAAGGTATGCATTTGGGATGAGGCGAGAATCAGAAGACAGTGCAAGTCAATCAATTTGTATTGCATGTCCTAATAAAAAAAAAATCTCAAATGAAAGCCCGGCCACCAAGGCAGATGGATCCCTCACTGGAAAAAAAAAGTTTCTTTCTACGCCCGTGGTCGGGGTTTATCGATATTCCGTCGATTACCTTTTGGAAGTTGATATGACGAGTGTGCGTCCTGCAAACTTGATGTTGATCGGGAAATAAAAATATATAATATATATTCTGAGTCTGCGTGAACCACGAGTCTCATTCCAATCAAGTACACCGAGAAAAAAAATTCTGTACTAAAGCAATTCTGCCAAAATTGTTTGTGGTCAGGAAATTATTTTCTGGTGGGCACATCAGTTTAGTGGTGACACCTGAATACTGATTTTTAACCCCAAAAGTAATTTCGAAAGGCGAATAACCACAAAACTGTGGCTGCACATTCCCCCTTTCCCTCCTTCGACCTTCAATGTAGTGTGATTTACTGCTGTACCATCACGTCTCCAGATGTAGTCTAGTTATTTATCATAAATAAAATATTTAGTTCCAAGTATTCGTGATTTAGTCTTCTATTGTCCAGTAATTTCTTAGGGCATTATGCGTGTATGCTGTGTGTTTTGTGTGTAAAAATCTCGATTTCTCAGAATTGATAATTCGTATGTGCCGAAATCTGGTTAAGCTGAAAATTCTTTGTTTGGATGTTTACGAGATTCTCGTTTTTTTTTTTTTTTTGGTCAAGAGTGTTCTAAATTAGTATATAACTAATATGCGGACAAGATCTTGAAAGTACTTAAAGCTGTTAATATGAAGCAAGGGCTTGTATCGTGCATGTGTGTATAGTTAAGATAGTGAGCGGAAATGCGTTGATGCCTTCCGTGCATGTTTGTTGCCGCTGAAACCGACGTGTGTTAATAATTGTTATTACTTTAACCGATACTATCACCACGACATAGCTTGTTGACTCTAGAAGTGACTTTCGGGTAAATAATCTCGAAACGTATCGTTAAAGTGCTGTCGCAGTGTAGGCCGTATTATTTGGAAGAGATTTGATCATTGTTAAAATCGGTAAAATGTGTGTTTGGTATTAGTCTCGCGTTTTAAATTACTCAGCGTATCTTTAACCAGAAAATTCGTTTCGCCAGCTGCGCGTCATTAACAACAGAAAATAAATGTGAGGTTTTCACTGCGCGATCATTCATACTGATCAGGTGAACGAAATATAAGACTTGATGTATGGGCGTAGTGTGGAAATTTAAGAACAGCCAAATTTCCACACCATGTGTCAGTTTTTAGTCATTATGTAAAAAGTAGTGAACTTTCCTTCTTTGATCTGACGGCTGTCAGCTGCGGGGCAAGAATTATGAAGATACTGAAGAGTTAATCTGTTGGCAGGCCTTTCATTTCTTCATTTTCCTTTTAAGACGTCATTTCAAAATGCTGCGAATAATTCAGTTAACGATTTTGAAACATTTTTACGTGTATGAAACAGAAACGTTAACTGGCACTCGATTGGAAAGGCTATTCGTCTCAAGTAAACTAAATCATTCGAAACTGTTTTTTTTTTTAAATAATATTCCTGCCAATATTTGGTATATCAGTATCAAACCTCTAAGCCAGATTTTTTATTCTAGAAAAATAACAATTGTTTTATTTTAAATTACACTAAATCAAAAACGTTAGTGTTTCAGAGGATAACTGCGAACCAGATACAGCGCATGCGGTTCACATTGCCGTTGAAACAATCGGGATAATATTTTCCTTCAAAACAAGACACGTGGCACAGTACTTGAGATACTGTATAATTTGCTTAGATTATAAAATACATTATTATTTGAAATAAACGATGTTAATATACGATGCGACCTGAAGCTGGTTATCTTGCAGAATTTTTGTTTTCGAATCCTAGGCAAGGTAAGCCGGGTTCGTTATGTTATTGAACAGAGTTTATTGTACACTTCTGCTGTGTTAGAGTGAAATCGAAATGATAAAGTAACGAGCAGAAGACCAAAGCGCGTCGGGCGAGAAGGGAAAGTCCATTGCCGCTGCGCGAAGGGGTGGGGGGTTGTTCAGTTCAGTAGTGAACACCGCCGAGAGCGGGTGCGGCGAGAGCTGCTCCGCGCGTGAATATTACCTGTAGAAAAAAAGTAGGTCACGCAGCGCGGTAAACAGTGAGGTAGTAGGGAGCAGCGATGTTATCAGTTTGGTGTGTACAGCTCCGGCATTGTCACGTGGTTTCCCTCTCTCCAGCGGCATGCGTTTCGGGATACCTCTCCCCTACGCTGTCGCCCAGCCTTCTCTAACCACAGAGCTGCGCGAAGATTATTTCCTAATTTAAACTTTACCATACCATATATAACGAAGGGAAACCCGTTTTCATGGTGAAAACGTGTAAGATGTTGGTGCTAATCAAATGTAGGTAGGTCAGTAAAAGGCCGCCCTCCAAGTTGCTTTTTAGATGTATTGGGAAGAGGTCCGTGGAAAATAATTAACCAAACACCTCAATCAAACTAGTTGAGGTAGGAAAAAAGAAAACGCAATGAACTAATTACACGGGGGGAACTGCTGTAAGTTATGTTTCTTCAAACATCAGTCAGAGCTGAACAAAGATTTAAGGTAACGAGGTAGACTGGGAGAAAGGCGTGAATAAATGGACAGGAGCGAGCGGAGTGCGGTTGACAAAATGGAGCCTATTAAACGGGGAGGAGGGAAGTATGAGCGACTAATGACCCCATGTGTCATCTACGGTTCGTTCGGCCGGGTACCCCCTCCCCCCCTAACTACATCGTCATCCTTTTCCTTGCAAGAAAGAAGAAAAAGCGCCTCGTCACGGAGATGAGAACGCTAACGCGCTCCTCGTGGCCACGCGAGAAGAAAAGGCACCCCGATGGCGAAGCTGCTGCAGAAGAATATNGGGGGGGGGGGGGTGTTGATAAAACAGCCCCCGCACACACGCGTGAAAATGAAGATGGCGAGGTCTCGTTGAGAGAACGGGGCGTTGACTTGCGGAAATGGAGCTACGCCGCGGCGAAACGAAAAGGGAGGCCGAAAAAAGGGGTGGCCGCCACGGGAGATAGTCGAGGAAATGATTTTGTGCGTTGTTGAAGGGCGAAGAGGGGCGAATTTACTGCGCTACACTTGGCTGATCGCACAACGAGCGACTGGGCCTTCTGCTTAACACGTGCCAACCAACAGAGGCGTAACAATTGAGGAAGGGGGGAGGCTGGGTATACGTTGCCCTCCCTTCCCCCCTACTAATTAGAAAAGGGAGCCAACTGTGTATGTTCATCTAGTTGCACGGAAATATTGTATACAATTACTAATGAATTGTTTTAATGTACTTATGATACTTAGCGTATGGTCAATACGTTCGTGGACGCCTGGTGTGTGGCTGCCTACATTCGGGGCGCCAGTCCACGAACTTACTGACCGGGTAGTATACATCTTCACTTCTAGATTGTAGACTCCTCTGCATCTCTCATGCAGCACGTAATTTATGTATTCATCGCATCGAAAAATGACATTGATAAGAGAAGCAAAAATGTCTTAAGAAGGGCATGCTCCCTCCGCCAGGGGTTCTTGAAGGCGTGCCCCCTCCTAAGTTGGAGACGTTTCGCAAAAGCCAAACAAGCCAACGTTATTGGTTTAAAAAAAATGAATTCAAGGATTAAATCCTTGCATTAAGGACTCATAGTAAGTCGTCCTGCATCTTAAGGCTCGGCGTCAACTATTACGCAGAAATTCGACGCTTTCGTGTCATAATTTCAGTTTCAGAGGTATTATTTTTAATGCTTGATCATAGAAAGTTTACTATTTACTGGTTGTTCAATATTTTTGTATATAATTTTCATTGTGTGTTATTTCCTGCTTGCAAAAAGCAGACACTTATTGACAAAATATAAATATATTCCTGACCTTTTGCAACTAGCAGATAACACATAATGAAGATTAAGCACAAAAATATTAAACAACTCGTAAAATATAAATTTTCTATAATCGTACATTTTCACTGTGAATCCGAAATTATGACACGAAAACGAAGAATTCCTGCAAAAGAGGTGAAACCGTACCTCAAAGACTAGTTTTAATGTATGCATACACTGACACCCCGAAAGTCATGAGATAGCAGCGTGTAAAGGTAATAGTCGATGGCGCCACGGTAGCATTGCGTCTTGGAAGTGTCCAGGCCTGTATCAGTTGTGCTCTGGCATCACGTTAGTGAGGGTATGTTGGTCATGACGTCGCATAGCAGCCCTTTGTGGACTTCACGTACCCCCCATGACGACGGGGGTATTCCAGCAGGATAATTTACCGTGTTATTAACCCAAGTTTACCTGAAAATGTCCGAAGAGCATTCTGCAGAGTTCCAGCAACCGCTGTGACCACCTCGTTTGCCTGATATGAACTCTATCGAGCATTTATGGAACGTGTTGAGGAGTCTCATTTGTGCCCAAGATCCTGCACCTGCAAATAGCAGGGAGCTGTGGGTAGCTATCCAGTCGGCATGTGTCAACATTTCTCCACAGGTGTTTCTTCCGCTTGTGGAATCGATGCCACGACGAGTTGCTGCACTTCGCCGGGCTAGATGAGAGCCTAAACGATACTAAATCCGTATTCCATGACATTTGGCATGTCATCGTGTGCATAGGGACACGTGATTTTCGCGAAGAGATTTCAGTGCAAGCTATATTTCAATATCTTACTTGCACACCTGCAGTTTTTCTTTGGTTATTGGCCCGTATTGTTTTGTAGGAAGATATTTTGTGCTCGACTGGCCTGGGAACTCTTTTTTGCGAAAATCATGTTACACTTCAGTGCCAGATTAGGCGTCATGTACGCACATGTTGATTGCACATGTCTCATTGTAACACCGTTCCTCTGACACTTTTGGGCGGGACCTTGAGCCAGTGGCTTAGCGTTATCCCTCGGGTGCCTTCATTCCGTGCGACTAGTTCGAATTTGAGAATAGGGCCTGATGAAAGCAGCAGTCTGTGAGCAAAGAATTGCATGCTTTCGGGTATGTAAAGGACTGTGAAGTGTAGTGTGATGCCATTTGATAACGCGTTGTTACAAATGAGCTTTTATGCCAATTAATACGTGAAAGTGTCTGTGGGTGTAGCTAATAATGAGTCATGATAAGGAAGAGCACAACAGTATAAAATGGAGTTTATTGAACACAAAGAATTTGCAATAACTATTTACGTGACTATTGATTGGGGGAGCTTAAATGGAATACCAATATGCTAATTAATTATATTAGGTATTGTTACCTCACGCCATTGCTACTAAAGTCTAATTGGAAAGTCCCCACCTTGTTCATGTTGCCGGAGGCTGATTCTAGCAGGCGGTTAACGACGGCCGGACACACACATCTTCAGTGGTCTTCTCGTTCCAGTAGCTCGACGACAAAAGACGCCGCTCCCGGTGTTACGCTGGCCTATATCGGGCGCGTTGTTTAATATTTGCGGCCCCGTTTACTGGCCGGTGGAGGAGATTCCTGCAACTGTCTTTCGCAAGGTGTTGTTGCAATTACGCTCGTGTCCTGGTTCAATGTTTGAATGTATGATCAGGCAGGCCGTTCAGCTAAGGCCTGATCACTTCATAACATCGTGATAGGTTCTTGCCCTTTATTATGCCCGCAACGTGTCCGCCGCGAGAAATGAACTTCTGTTTGGAGGATTTAAACTCCCGGTTCGGAGTTTCCGCGTGTTCCGTGTAATAAATGCACGTGAACTCGGCTTCGCGTAGGAATGGCTTCCCCTTTTTAAAACGACGTGATTATCCGCCGTGGTAAATTCGACATGATTTCGGCTATATGTTGGCAGGTCAATCTTGGTGGTTCATAACTAAAGTGAACCTAAACTTAAACTCGGAATACCTAAAATACCTAAAAAGAAGAAGAAAAAAACACGTGGCCAGACCATATTGAGAATTGAAACCGAATATCTCTCTTCGTACTATAAACGGTGTCATAACAAACTAGGCCAATAGGGCTGCCCAGTTCTGTAAAGAAATGGTTTCGGATCTCCGAATAAACCCAGCTTTCTGATTTAATTAGCGGATCTTTTACAACTTTCAGGCATCATCTCAGGAAACTACTTGTAGGCAGGGACTACGTTGGTGTAGTGGTCAGACTGCTCGCCTCCCACCTAGGCTTACCGTGTTCGTTTCCCGGCGGGGTTGCTCCCGGATTTTTGCACGTGTGAATCGTGCCGAACGACGCCGCTGGTCGGCGGGTGTTCTCGGGGATCTCCAGTTTCTCCCGCCCCGGCATTCCAGCGCTGCTCCAAACTCACCTCTTCACCCTCATCGGCACTCAAGACTTCGATGTTAAGAGTCCGCCCAAATCTCTTCCCTCCACTACTTGTAGGCCAGTTCGAGAAAGAATGTATTGAAATAATATTTGCCTTAAAGACAAATATTAGACTTACATTCGTTTTCCAATAAAACCTCAAAAAATGTAATTACAATTGATTTTTATAATGTTGTGACTTTTTGTTATCATATTTTGCATATAATTTTTTGGCATTCTTGAATCTACGTAGTCGTAAGTACAGTAAAATTATTATTGTTGTAAAACAACGTGTAAGTTGATATCGCAAACGGATTCACAAGTGTGGGGGAGAATGTAAGGTGAAGAGTAATTTATGTCAAAATTGTGGTGGGAAGGATTGGGTTAGCTATTTCCGGGCACTTCCCCTAGTATTATTTGTTACTACCGAACCGACATTCTTCGTATCCGCCTGGAACCCCGCCGACTTTTTTTGTTAATGAAATTTACTGTAATCTATGAATTTATCGGTGTAATTCAGTTTGATGTTGTATGCCGTATGAATTGTTATTTATCAACGTAGCTATTTTCATTGTTGCAATTATTTTGGTGGTATAATTTGCTAACTGGGTTAATATAATACTTTTGAAATAAACATTTGAAAAAATCTCAGCTCTAACTGCAGGTAGTTAGTTAATGTAACCACTGATGGGGAATTCTGAACAAAGAGTTACCAAGTGAATTAGAAAAAAAATCCAGTGGCATATTTAACTGGTGGCCACTGTAGTGGCTTTCTCTTTGCTTTTTGCATTGGCGTAGTAGTAAGTTATTGTGTTGCAAACATTTTCACAGTATGACTTGAGTAACGCAGAGATATTAGTAATTAGGCACATGCAGTCTTGTGGCGAAATAATACATAGCGGACAGCTTGAAGAAACTGCTCACTGCTTTCAGGAATGTTTACGTTACCGTCTGTCAGTTATAATAGCATATAGTTCTCATCGCCGTTTATTTTTCTTCTATAAACGTGATTCTGGGCTTTCCTGAATGCCTTTCCTTAACTCCACATGTTTGACCACAAATTACTCCAAAAGACTAAAACGTCTTGTTCTTCAAAGCCATAAATTCAATTGACAGTTAAAATGTAATTCGGAAACACATTATGCAGTTAATCAGCGTCTTCTTCGGAGATATAGCAGAGAACAGTCGTGTTCCGAACACTCTAGAAATCAAGCACTCTGCCGACGATGTAAGACTGCACTCTACGAGGTCTTTTATAGCCATCTTCTCGGCGACCTCGATCCAAAAATGGATATTCGGCAGGCCATGGCATACTTTGGGCGTGAGAGAAGACCTTATATTGGCTTTGAATGGTAACGCTGCAGTGTGTGGCCAGTGTTGATGAAGTGGCATTGAGCCCAGGACATCAGTTAAAGCGTTGTTTTGAAGGAAAATAGTTTACAGAAATTTTAAATGTTGTATATTCTGATATTCTCTGTAGCAAGCTGGAAATAATGCTATTCTGTTTTAATAAATTNCAGAAATTTTAAATGTTGTATATTCTGATATTCTCTGTAGCAAGCTGGAAATAATGCTATTCTGTTTTAATAAATTGTATCGAACTTTATTTCTCTGATAGAATAACTAATCAAACTTTTGAACAATCGGTTAATCGTGTACAACCAGCAGTATTACGTGTACTCGTGTATATAAACAAATATAAACAAACATAAACATACTTCGTATACGGGAAAACTGCTCGCTGGGCGTATGACATGCGATATGTCACGCGGTTGTTGCTGAAGACAATGCCTGCGATTGTTTACGATGCCAACTCGAGATGACGGTTCCTTGAACTTCAAGTTGATGTATCGATAACGTGACCTCTTTCCTCGCGTTTGTAATTGGCTTGTGTTTTCTTCGCGCTCTCGTCCTTACAAACTTTTCCTTCATTTTCCGCTTGCGGTCCTTTTCGTTTCGTTTTCCCCTTTCTTATTTTTTATTACTTTCGCCAAAAAAAAAGAGAGAGAGAGAGAGATATTCGAGTAATGGTTGAGACAATTTCCAGATTCCTCCCCTGCGATCAACGTGCTATTTGCGTTAGCAGCTCATGCCCGTGAAGTTTATTAAATGGGAAGTTGTGATCTCCTTCTAGTCGCGCCTGAACCGTGAACGCAACAAATAAGCACGCGCCTCTGTGATGTTAGGCTAGTCCTTGTCCATCGGGCAGCGTCAATCCTGGTTCGTATACAGACACGAGACTTAAACACTCAGACACGCCTTATGGTAACTAAGTGATGTGTTAGAAAATTGCATCATCTGTAAAAATTATTACACATAAAAACACAATTTTTTGAGAAGTAATTTGGAATCATGTACATTGCCTCTGTCATGAGAGGCGCATCCTGGGTATGTGAGAGAGATGATTTTCAAGGAATTGTTGGTGTGATAAAAGCTTCCATAATCAGTTGTCATTTAAAAATAAAATCTGTCTAACATAATTACAACACGGCTTTCCAAAGCCACGGATACTGTAGTATTTAAACTTCCAAATAAAGTCATCAAGTTTTTACTGNAATTACAACACGGCTTTCCAAAGCCACGGATACTGTAGTATTTAAACTTCCAAATAAAGTCATCAAGTTTTTACTGCAGTTAATTTATCTACGTTAGATAACGCTTGCGTGTAACTTCATGATCGCAGCTTTTTATCCTTGGTTCCATGGGGAAAAAAAAGAATCAAGATAGCGTGAACTAATATCTTGTGCATTCTCAGTTCTTTCAGTCTGGGCACTCCACTTTATAATATGGCATTTTCTTACAGCAACACGTTTGGAGCAGAATTATCAGGCCTTTCAGTTGTTTCGAAATTAATTTAGCGGTTTTTTTGGAAAGCTCTGAATAGTTCTCATTTCTGTCCTTTCTGTGTTCCTCCACCTCGTGTAAGAATCAGAATTAAAATGTCCATAGACCTTAACTAGTTTTTCACGCATCATTCAAGTGACACAACAAATTTATTAGAAGTATGACCATGCTACTATTATATAAATTCTTGTTAAGTGGCAGCCAATTTAAACCCTACAATTTTCATTACGCAGAATAGAAAATCGGGAGCACACAGTAGACTTCAATGCTATATACACACCTCAGCTGTTGTTATATACCTTCATTGGCTGCTGGTGCCGTGTCCGTCTTTGACCAAGCCACTCAGGACTGAGTAACTCCGACACTGGACCTTCGTGATTCGTGCGCAAACGGTTAACACGGGCCAGAACATTTGTTAGCCAATCTAAAGAAGCCGGACGACCCTACAGTGCTTTGGACTGTATCTTGTCTCGAAATCTTTTCGCGAAATATCACTGCCCCTACTGATGAGATGTAGAACTCCAGCATTACGAGTGAGATTTTACATGACCAGGAAGACTTTTTGCACCTGTTCCCGTGGACTGTTTATATTCTTGTATTCTTCTATACGTGCGATTATTATAATTATATGTAATGTCTTATATGTTTGCATTTTGATTGAAGGTGAAATTATTACTTTGTTCAGTTTTATAAATGCACATGTATTGCAAAAAAAAAACAATAAATTGGTTATTCTGTTGATAGCATTGCTGGCTGCAAGTCGTTACTGCCTAACTGTAATCACGTGATTCGTGTATTCCACACCATTATTATATGCCTGTCACTGTTAAAAACCCAATTTCATTAATTACAATAAAATTTTGACTGTCTAGTTAAACCGGCAGTGGGGAAAATATATCTGAAAAGTAACGCCAATTAAGTTACTTTTACTTTAGAAAAAATTGGAGCTGGTCGTTAGCTTTAAAGTTACTTATTAGTGTATCTTTAATAATTTGGTCTCATACGTGTGTACTGTTAGAAAAAAGTGTCTGTAAAATTACGAAATACCGGTTACAAAATTTTCAGACATCTGCGTTGAATTACGGTCTCTTCGTTGTTTTCAATAACGTTATTTCCGTAAATTTCACATAAATCTCCGTGAATTCCTGGAACGTGTCCACAAACTTGCAGGTTTTTTTTATCTGCTCTTTATAAAAGAGGTAACAAAAAAAGTTTTTCTTTCGTTATGTGGGTTATTCACTGTGCATAAAAACGACTATTAAAAGAATAAAATTGTTTGCCCTGTGGCGGCATTTGAACTCTGTAAAAAAGTTTGGCAGCCCAACACATTATCCACTTACCTACCACCCTTTTACAAGAAGGCTTGTTGTAAATACGGAATTTATATGGAATTATGCATGTACCTATTATTTTCTAGTAATGTTAGAGGTTGTGCGATTGTTTTTTTTTTTCAGGTTTAGAAACAGGGGTAAGAAAAAGAGTTTTATTTTCGTGATGTATTTCAGTGTGTTTAACAGAAAAATTTAAAAAAAAGAAATTAAATATTTAGTTTTGAAATGGGATTTAAACAAAAATATAGAAATTAACAATCAGCAACTCGAAAGACTCGCCTACCACACACTTACACGAAGTATTTTGTAAATATGGATTTTACATGAAAGTGACGAACGCGCCTGTCTTAGTTTCAAGTCGTGTTAGAGCGCTTGCTATATTTGCGGTTTACAAAACGAGGTTACGAATATATTGTTTTATTTTCGTTACGTGCGTAGTTCACTGTGTGTACAGAATGTTTTGTCCTATAGCGGAATTTGAACACGAATCAAAGAATTGACACTCCATGCGTGATTCGCACTCACCTGCTACTATTTTACACGAAGTAGTATTGTGGTTAAAGGGATTTTATACGCTTCAGGTATCATCTGCATCGTTCGTGTCTCAAAGTCGAAGCCATAAGAATACGAAGAGCTTCCGTATTTTATATTTACGCAGCTCATTTCCGTTTCATTTGCCTTTGCGTACATTAACTCTACATCTCCGTAAACGTTCCCGTAAATCTACATACATTTTTAACAGTATGCAGAGCAANTCTACATCTCCGTAAACGTTCCCGTAAATCTACATACATTTTTAACAGTGTGCAGAGCATAACCACAAGAGAAGTCAGGCTGTTGTAGAGGTTTGGATTCTGATATGTGCTAATCCTTTCAGGATTTCTGCAGAGTGAAAGTTGTTTCGTACGCAGGTAAGCAGAGAATACGTGACGTAACATCCCTGAAGTTCGTTGACTTCCGAGTGTTTTATAGCATTTTAACGTAAGTCGATTTAAATTTGTAATTTACACGTAGGAACCTAATGGGGATTATTAACATCAAACTAAGGAATTGTTTGTTAAGTTACTTACGGATTTACGTTATTTTTGTGCTAATTATTCGGATGTATAGCATAACTTAAACATTACGAAAATATTTTCTGATTTGCCACCTTAAAAAAAAAATGTGCCAAATATGCTAGAGATCCTAGTTTATAATTTTGTTTAGGAATGAATGCTTTTTGTTATTCAAAATTTCGGGTCGAGTGTAAAAGAAAAGAATCATACAAGAACGTTTATAAAAAAAAATCGCATGTCATTCCGCTTATACGAAAATGTTTCCCGTTTACAATATACACTCGTATTCCCCTCTCCTTCCACCTAGCAGGTCCTAACTTCGAACGTGTCGGTGGTGCGAGTCACGTGATGTTGCGTGATGGCCGCTTGACGTCCACGGCGACACGTTTTAATTTTCATTTACGGTTCTCACCAAAAAAAAAATTACAGCTTCGTTGGAATGGCATGCTCTTACACAAATACGGCTTTTTTATCTTCCTGCCGCCTCCCCTTTTACGTTAAATTCTGGCATTTTGGAAAATCACGCCTGCAATTTTTTTTAACCATTGAAATGAGTGGTATTACTGTATTAGAGTGTCGGATTCGCCAGTAGTAATAATGTTTCGTAACTTGTAACTTACACCTCGTCCTATTTGTATGCATCTTGTGTATTCTTCTACCGCATATAAAATTAACATTGCCATGGACCTGGTAACTTTATTCATGCATTATGTAAAGTGAAAATGTGACGCTATTATAAAAGTAAATTATTTACAAATTTGCTAATTCTTACTCCTATATGCATAAAAAAAACAAAGCAAAATAAATAATTTCAATATTCACAAATGTTTATGTAAGGTTTTTATTCGACGTTATGGAACTATTTTCCCTTTCTTGTCACCAACTTACTGGGCGCGTTCCTGTCAACGTTGAAATGTTCGCAGGTAGCAGCAATGCCATTTTTTCAAAGGTTGATTTAAATAAAAAGAGCTCAACTCTAACGTGAACAGCATTTGGNCGTGAACAGCCTTTAGTAATGTGAACAATTCATAGTTCAGAACAGCACGGTTTACTCATCAGTTACCCGCAGGAAATACCATTGGGAATCTCAGTGTACAGTACTGAACAAAAATTACATTCATGTCCGCTATTTACACGATTGTGTACACGCGGTCTCAAGAAGTTTCTGGTTGGTTTTATGTCCATGATAGTAAGTATGAGCGTACAGTATTAGTACCGTATCTATGCGCCTAACACTTGATTGATGTTTGAACAAAGTCCTTAGGTTCGTGGTAAGGTTAATTTTTACGTATGAAGGAAAAATTGAAAATGAGTATAAATGTAAACCCTAAGCAGGATTTTCAAAAGTAACCTACTCAGTCAACCGCTAATAGATCACACATTCAATTTTAATAAACAATTTCAGTAACTCGCTCTGTACTCCGTTGAAATGGCTGGCTAATAAGGGACATCAGTTACGTTAACTAGAAACGAAATTCATAGCAATTCGTTAATATTATAACAAAACCCAATTTAAGAGACCAGTAGACCTTTTTTTCCTCAGTGGTGCATTGAGTTCAATGATTCGGTTCGTCGTTCATCGATTTTGTGGTTGCCGAACCATTAATTTGATTTTGTATGTTCGTTGATTGGGGTTTAATGCCCACCGATTTGTTCTACTACTATTCGTTGGGTTGGCTTTATATTTGCTAATTTAGTACAGTGTTTACAAGTTTGAAGCTTTTTTTTTTCTTCCTAATTATTTTCCCTGTTCTCTGTGTTGTCCTTGAGCCGCTCGATGCGACAGAAGCAGCTGACGGGCACGTCCGTACGTGACCCCGCGAGCAGTGCTGCCACCTTACCGATCTCTCCCCTGCTTGATCCACAATCAGGAGAGAGATCTTTACGCAAATACTCGTAATCTCGTTCTTGCCCCGTTTACAGAAGTACGAGCGTGTTGCCAAGTGACAAGCGACAAGCGTCAGGCCGAATGCACCACACACGTATTTGGAAATCGTGCTCTCGAGGAATTACTCTAAATTTCCTGTCGACGGATTTAAGGTTTTGCCGACGTTCTCGAGGTGTTGTTGGTAAAACGCCAGCGCATGGCGTGAGTGGTGCTTGGTTCGAAGCTTAGGTAGGCACGTGTTTTCTTCTGTTGGGGAATACATATGGTTTAGTCGAGCGTGCAATTCGGCCTGCGGTTTACTGAAAAAAAAAAACAGAGAATCAGAAACGTACAAGAAAACGTACATTGCCAGGTTTTAGAGAAAAAATATTTTAATACGAAATTACCGGGATCAATTATGTACAAGCCCCTGATTAAACAGTGCATACAATGGATATGTGATACCAATTATCCGAAATGCCACCGGTTACTGCCACAAAGCAGTCACATGATACTCAGTCGACCGTTATCTATGCGAGAAGTGGACATCCAGAAAAAAAAAACGTATAATTCCGGAAAGTCAATTTTAAAGAATTAAAAAGGGGGGGAGGAAAGGGCGAGGGACTTTTAAAAGCAACCGTTCCGGTAGTTGGACGTTCACAAAAACAGGAATTTTCTTTCCAACGGGGCGCACAAGAAAATCGCGACGAACACGTGCTCCCGAAGCACCTGCCCGCGGTATGTAGCAGCAAATGTAACAACGAACAGTCGGATGACGTCACAGCCGTTATCAGTTCCGGCGCATAGGAGCGTCGTGGGCGATGAACGTCGCGCCTGGGGTTTCCCATAAGCGAACACTGATGCCACCCTCGCCGCACAGCTAGAGCTGCTCTATCAGTTGCACGGACCAGCACTGCAAGGCAGTCGGGGGAAAAAAAAAGATTGTGTAGCCGCAACCTTACATTGCATTACAGTACACAATATTTACATGTCTCTCCAGTAATTTATCACTGGTGCAACTAAGCCTTTACACGACAGCATATCCTTTATTACCATCCTTACTAGTGTGTTGGCCAGAAATCTCAGAAAATAGTAACAGCAATAACGTTTGCCAAAGGCTGTTCACGATGAAGTGAGCACTTTTGAAATTAACCTTTCAAAAACATCGCTGGCCCCACCTTCGCATATTTTAACGGGTACACTGATTAGGCGTGCGTGCCAGTAAAGTTGGCAACGACGGAGGGAAAATTGTTTGTTATGTAAAAATTTGTGAATACCGAAATGATCAATTTTACTCTGTGTGCCTTTTTAATGCATATAAGAGTCAGAATAAGCAAATTTGTAAAATATTTACTTAAATAGTTTCACTTGACCGACGCATTAATGAAGCGATCAGGCCCACAGCAATGTTAATTTTACATGCGGCGGAAGAAAACACAAGAAGCATATAATTAGATCTTTAGCAGTGCTTTCGAAAGTGCTCATTTTACCGCGAACAGTAGATATCACCGGTAACTGGAAAAGTAAGGCAGAGTTACAAACAGATCGACACGGAATACTGACGCGTGCCGCGATAAGGCTATCGGAACTGATGCCGTTCCCGACCATGGAAGATTGATCGTTACCCGAATTTTCTGGTCATCGCACCCTTCCCCCTCGCCGAGAATCGTGTGTAGGACTTCAATTATAGTAAAGATTGGCATAAAATATTGCGATAATTGATAGGAATGATAAGTGTTAAATGTAGAGATATGTGATTTAATGTAGTAAATAATTGATTTGTGTAGTTTTATAGCTGTGCTTATTCTATAGCATTATAAATAAATTTATAAATTTATGTGTCCCAAAGAACTCTGATACGCCCCATGCGACTTGTCACATCATATATATATAAATTATGTATGTATATACCTACTTTAGTACATACTTTAAATTGGCGCTATGCCTTTACTGCACTATAGCTGACATGTAAATTATAAATATGTGTTAAATTATGTGGACTTATTAAATTTATGATTCCTAGATGTGTTTTATGGCCATTATTTACGCATAGGAATTTTTGTATGTGTTATTCGCGGCAAATAAATGTGACTGGCAGGACAACATCCTCTCCAGAAAGTAACATGGGTATATATTTCGTTTCTAGTTTTTTCTTATAAAAAAAACCTTCTACCCTGGGCTGTACTATCGTCTATGTGTGTTGATAACAATGTAAAAATTATTAGCAGTTTTCACGGATGATAGTCACGTTAAAAAGCCCGGGAAAGGCCTCGTTACAAGTACATATCTGATTCTTCGTGGTTGTCCCGTAGGTTGCGTGATAAAAATGGTTTTTTTTCCTTGTTTTGGGGGAATTTAACGTGGTAAATTAATCGCTTGGTAAAATTGATTACAACTGCAGCTAAGTGCAGCACCACACATTACCTTGTTTTAATTGCTAACTCGCCGTGAACCGCGCTGCAAGATTAATTGCCCCCGGTATCGATGTGTGCTCACTGCAGCTATTTGTTACCGGTCGGTTGGATGTTGTTATCTCCGTTCACGTAAACTATGTGTGTGTGCGTGCGCGTGCGTGCGTGGGTTGGTTTCACGTTACGTTTTTTTACAACGGGGAAACCGTGCTTTGCAACTCGTAGTTTGCATACGTCACTTAGGTCCCCAAGCTTTAGCTAAGTCTACTTCTGTTACAGATAGGGAAGATCAATGTTAAAAGTTTTGCAATGGGAAAACTTTCGCCGCTAGGTAAGTGCTAGTGTCGCATGTGTGCCAGATTTTCTTTATTTTATATGTTAAACAACAGGGTCATTACTATCATAAATTAAATATAAAATAACTTTGAAACTAAGTAAAATCTTTCTCTTTTATAATTCATGTAGCTTAAAATATTAATTTAAAGTTACCTTTTGGAACACTGCGCACCTAGCGGCGGAGATATTCCCTACGCCAAACTTCCCCATAAGAAATCTCATTTTGTTCCTAACCTGAATAGAATTAACCTTACTTAAGCCGAACCTATTAGACACTAATTGGTTTCAGTCACAGTGACTTTTATCGTTTGTTGTGACCGTTGCGACCATAGGATAAAGATGTGCTAGAGATGTGGTAGACCGATTTTAATTTTATGATTATGTCTCGAACGCTGGCTTAAACATTGCCATAACAAATTAATGTCAAAATCTTGTGTTCAAACAGTGATGTTCCGTTTGCTTACAATTTGTTCTACAACAAACCCGCGATTTTGCAGGCTGTCCACGGTAAACTGAGCACTTTTTAAAAGCCGTGCTTAGTAACTACTTTATATGCACACTGTGTATTCTTCCACCATATGTAAAATTAGCATTGCCATGACATGACCACTTTATTCATACGTCGGTCAAGTGAAACTGTATAATTATTAGAAATTTCTTAAATTTGTTTATTTTTACACTAATATCCATTAAAAGTAAACATAATGCAAAATAAATTATTTCGGTATTCACAAACGTTTACCTAACAAACTTTAAATTTTTTATTGGGACATGAAACTACTTCCCCTCCGTCATTAACAATTTTACGGGACGCATGCCAGCCAGTGTGCCCATTAGAATATATGCTGGTAGGGGCAGGGAGATTTTTTTTTCAAAGGTTGATTTCAAAAATGCTCAATTAACGGTGGACGGCATATACAAAATACATTTTGTTTACCTTTAACATGTCGTATTCGCGTCAAACTTTGTTGTACACAGTGTACTATAATACCAAAACATTAATTTTTGTGTGAACATTGTACTAACCTTAGTCGATGCCATACGGTTTTGACAATTAAAAAATGAGAAAAGCAATACAGTGTTAGAGCACGGGGTTTGGATTTCACTGGTGTTGTAGCTTCGTGTAACTCAGTATCGTGGCCTGTTATTTTAAGAAGGTTTGAGGAATACACGTGGTTTTGTAACAAGTTATGAAACAGTTGTAAGCGTCGGCCGTTTAATCGGAGGTATCGTAGGTGACTCGCTCACGAATTATTTGACTCGGTGTTAAGTCTTCTGACTTCGTGGGCCTCGGAGGCCGTGCGTTATGAAGGCGAGGGGTGTATATAGTCAATTCACGGTTACTTCCAACTTTCATGAAGCCCTGAAGAAGTTCTTCTTCCAGGATATCCCTCCACCTCATGCAAACAAAGCTTAACCTAGTCTAGAAAATTACGCCAGAGGGACAGTTCACTTCATTCGTGCGCACTCAGTGTAATAATATTTTTCATGAGAACTGTTTCTTGCTAAGCGCTACCAACAAACCTATTTTCTCACTGTTTTTATTCGTATTAATTATAAATGAAATATTATAGTTTGTAAGTAAAATATATATGTAAAATATTAATTTATCCGAAAATAAGGTACGTCTGCGTTAACAGAATTCTAAAACGCTTGAGATACACGGCATATTTTGGAAACAACTGAACACGTTATGCCCGGGGTGATATTTAAAAGGTTGGATTCAAAAAAAGCGAAGAAACCACGAATGAACTATATCCGATGGGTCCAAGTACGAATTTGCGCATGTGGGAAATGTGATGAAAATCACCGATTAGCTGTAGGTTTTCTCGGTTTACTCCCACTAACGCCTTCCTCCCTTCATTGCTGCACTCCGCTTCTCCATTGTTTTGTAGGTTCGCTTTTGCCGTCATAATTCAAGACGACCGCAAAAAAAAAAAAACATATTTTTGAGTGCGTGCTATTTCCGTTTTTATTGAAGGGGTTTTTTTTTTCAGTTGCAGAAGCAACATTTTTGCGTATGTTTTTTAATTCTTGGCTATTCCTGATTTCTGAATATCATTTTTTGCCAACCACATATTAAAATAAACAAAGACGATACTTATGATAATCTGTTGGTTGATTTTTGTAAGAAACTAAGTTTATATAATTTTTTTAAATTACAAATACTGTAAAATGTGTTTATAATATGTGATCTTTCCAAATGAATATATTTTTTTTCTAACTGGTGGAAATTATATCATATGTAATGTCTATAAGAATTCTGCTTGGCACAAACATAAAACAATACATTTCTTATATCCAACTTCTTTAAATCATGCCACTTCCTTATGTTGCTGGTGATCGCCTATGTGCTGGCTGTTTACGAACCGCGTAACCAAAGAGAATAGATTGTCTATTCTAAAAGTGCTTCATAGGAAAAGACTGGGTTGTTTGTGCCTGCCCACGAACCACCAATTTTTGATCTTATTATGAACTTGATAAAGGTTTAGCTTATCATTTTTTTTAATCACGTCTCGCGGATATATTTTGTCTTGGAAAGCCACCGCAGGCTTCAGGCTTCATGTCGAATCAATAATATTACTCTCCCTTTAATAACGAATTCTAGCGTGAAGTTCGCCGCCTGCATTTACTTCGGGCGATCGTTTTACCCGCCTGAGGTCTCCGAGCAACCATGCAGCAACACTGCTATCCTCTTTTTGTTGCATTATTTCTGAAACTTGTCACGCCCATTGGGGAAATGAGGTTCACGAGCAACGCGCGCTGGACAAACTGCGTGATGGTGCTTCCGCGACTTCAAAATGTCCTCCTCACCTCGGAGCCGTAGTCGTGTTTCGTGTCTGGTACTTTGGCGATCTCGCCAATTCGCCGTCTAACTATCCTGCAAAGTTACGTTATTACAAGTTAGATCGCCGCTTCGTAATAATACCTTGCTCCATTTCGGTACGGACACGTTCATTACGTACTCTTGTTTTCATCGTNTAGATCGCCGCTTCGTAATAATACCTTGCTCCATTTCGGTACGGACACGTTCATTACGTACTCTTGTTTTCATCGTGGACCTACCCTTAAGGATTAGGTATATTGATTTTCGTGTTTTTCGCGCATTACCCCAACATTGGTTCACGATTTTCCTGTAGTACTGTACTATCAAAATCTTGTGTCGAAACATTGACATGGCGTTTGTTTTTTAACCTCTTAACGTGCACGTTAATTTTTCATTTCAGGTGTAGCAAAAGAGGAAACTTATGGTGTTAAAAAGTACTTAAGAATTTCTTATAACAACTTACACTTTGGAACCTGTGGAAAGGATTTCAGAAGTTCCGTGGCACAAGAAACGACCAACTATAAAATAGTTGGTGTGTAAGCCTCAACCAATAGCTTTATCCAGTGTAAAGGCGATGTCCGTGTTGCTGCTAGTTTCAGGACTAACACAGCGCCTACCATGAGTTCACATATTCTGCAACATATCAGATGTGAACGTGTATACTCTGGATAATACTTTAAGGGGTAAATGGTTTTGCATATCCGTGCTTTTGATTCTTAATGTATACTTGCATCACATCAAAACTCTATCAGAAGTTTAGTGAACTATGTAAAGCTTGTGTTCATTTTATCAAGCGTTCAGTCATTATTGTTTTGGCACGTCTGCTGGGCAAAACGACCGTTAAGTGTCGGGATACAGGAATACGATACCTTGCATGTGGCAAACACGCTGTACCGTATATTCCTTTCACCGCTAAAAGGCATCAGTAACGTATTTTGTTGCCACGGGACCTATGGTGGCGTTGCCAATCAGAATGCCTTAAAAAAAAAAGTTGTTTTTCTGTGAAACCGGCGACCACTAACAACTAGGCCACCTGTTTTTCGCGAAAAGATTCCACGATTAGTGCTTCAAAACACGTCAATTCAAAACCAGTATCTCGGTTGGATGATTTTAACTCACGCGTGTCTTAGGCGTGTGCCCGCGAATCGCAGACGTACAGTATCGGAGTAACCTAATTGTGACAGGTCAGTCAAGTAAGAAAATGTATCCTCACAGAGCCACGTTGCCAGTAAGCAAAAGAATACTGCTGGCGTGCCTGTAGGGTATTGAAATGTAGCATGTGCGGAAATATTTTCGCGAGAAAGAGGTAGCCCCACTCATTTTTTTCCCAGATGTTTCTCCTAGTTGACCTGCAGCGCCCTTGTCAGGTTAGGACCTCCCTTATAACAATTGATGTTAAATTAATATACGGACGTGTTCGTAATACTTTCCTCTTATAGACACGGGAAAATACGAACAGGGAGGCAAATAACTTAAGTTTCATTGTAGTTTCAATCAAGTGAAGTTACAGTCAGTAATTCGTGTCACGCTTGATCAGCTTTATAAAGAGCCACGCTTGTACACGCTGCCCTGTCGTGCCACTTACTGCGCTATCACCGTGTAGGGACGGGTTAAACATCGCGCCCTAACACCCGTTCCCCCCTCCCAGGCAGCGGCGCCTATCTTGGAGTTCAGGAACGTGTTTTTTTCCTCGTAGTAGATAGAAATAGTATGTGTGAAGACAAGGGCTGGGGGCTGAGGTTCTGAGAATCCGCCATATTGGATGAGTCACAGCCGTCTTCTTGTTTCTCGCCGCCATATTGTTTCCCGCCGCCATATTGTTACCATCGCCATCTTGTTTCCGGCCGTTATCTTGTTTCCTGCCGCCATATTTTTTTCCGGCAGCCATCTTGTTTTTACCCGCTATCTTGTTTCCCAATTACTCAACTTCGCACATGTCGCATGCCATAGCCTCTTGCCGTCCGCTAGAGTGCACTACCGATCGCTGTGATGTTGTTTATTGCTGCTAGAGTGTGCCACCCTATTACTCACCTTTTGGGCCAGTCACACACGCTGGGAATGTGCTCAACAGGAGAGCCCTTGCCTTTTCATGACTGTTATGTCCTCCGCGTCTTTTCAGGTGCCAGCTGGGGCACAGTAGGGGACGTGCTCAATTGCACATCCATCCCTACACCTGATGTGTTGTAGGCTACCTCCCACGTCCCTGGTTACCCCTGGTTACATACAAGTCCATCCCCGATTAAATTAAAGGAAGTTCCTTACCCCCTTACACCTCTTTTTCTCTTCTAGCTCTTCTGCGGCTTTATCAGCCCTCTCGCCAGCGAGCTTTGCTGACAAGATATTTCAACTACTGTGTCGTTCTTGAAATGCCCGTATCCCTAGTTTGACGTCGCAACTAAACTGTCCAGAGTTCTACGCCGGGCTGCAAGGTTGTTGCTACTCCGCTCATGACGATATTTAAGCCCAAGAAAGCCAATTTACTCAAATAATCACGAGGAGTGAGTGAAGAGATTTGAGCGGCTCTTAACAGCGAGGTCTTGAGAGCCGATGTGGGTGAAGCGAGGCGAGTATGGCGAGTATGGAGCAGTTCCGGAAATATGAGACGGTGGGGGCAGATCCTCGAGAAAACCCGCCGACCAGCGGCATCGTCTGGCACGATTCCCACATGCGAAAATCCGGGAGCGACTCCGCCGGGAATCGAACCCGTTTCGCTTGGGTGGGAGGCGAATAGTCTAACCATTACACTATTTCGGCCCCCTACAAGAGCGAGGATGGCATACAGCCCCGGGGGGCAAATTGACTGCGTGATAGCGGGACAGTATCTCAAAGAAGGCGGACGCCTTAACTGGCGAAGCTATAATTACATTCAGCTTGCGAATCGCTTGTTTGACGGACTCAGCGGGGTACGATCAGATAACTGGGATATTGTTCGACGGAGCGAACGAACAACGGAATGTGTTGGGGGAAGGTAGAACTGCAGTTCGTGGAACCGCCACCACGAGCTGGCCGGCGCTTGTGTTCTTAGCCATGAGAGGAGACGACGTATTCCAAAGCGGCCGCTCTGTCGCCTGGAGGTATTGTCTTCCTCGCCCGCCACGGGAGGGACGCGCGGAGAGCCGTAGCCCGATTTACTTGCAGCTCGTGTGCCGTCGTCGCCCACGCCACCCGACGTCCTGGGGAAGGAAAGTGCCGATTCATTTCCCCCCCTCCCCCGATCCACTCTTCACCACCGTGGACGGTCGGCCACCAACCTCAGTCGCTCCCCGGAGAGGTTACCCGTCGTTGACGTCACCGACTTTCCTTGTAGTAGCCGCGGCCAGGTTTATTTTTTACCAAGCCCCTCTTCCTTGTTCGCGGGTTCATCGACGTTGCCGTCGTCATACCGAGAGCGGAAAGGTGACATCATCGCAGGACTGACTGTATTTTAATCTGCTTGTTCGTGGTAGTTAGTCCGCTGTGACTCGAGTTCGTTGAAGATATTCATGCCCCTGGGTTCGAGGGTAGACTCGCGGGGTAAGTCACGGGTGTATTAGTGTGTCGCTTTTAGGTTCGCGTAAAAGCGGAAGTAGGGTGGTTTATAGGCTGTCCTGCTTAACATCTGCTTGTATGCGCATTGTGTATTCTTCCAACATATGTACAATAAACGTTACCATGAGTCTGTTCACTTTATTCGTGCATCCGTCAAGGGCAACTGTAAATCTTTTAGAAAAGCAAATATTTTACTAATGTTTTTTATTGTTACACTAAACGCATTTAAAAAACAAGAAGTAATATAAAATATTTCATTATTTACAAATGTTTTCATAACACTTGTGACTTAGCGTTAAGACATGGAACTACTTTTTTTCCGTCGTTGTCAACTTTACTGGGCGCGTGACAGTCAATGTGCCCGTTGAAGTATACGCAGGTACAGGCAGTTACATTTTTCAAACGTTGATTTAAAAAATGCTTACTTTGCTGTGAACGGCCTTTACATTGGAGCATTGCACTCGACAGTACGACATGCAGAACTCATTAAAAAGTTGTATATGCACTGTCATAATTGTCAGAAAAGTACGATTTATATTGCACATGAAAGAAGTTTGCGTATTTTTACAACACCGTAAAATATTATGCTACGTTACTTATTGGCATGTTTAAAAAAAATATATTTATAAGAATCAATCGATAAGAGTCCATTTCAATTGTGGTTGCTTCAGAAAGCACATTTTGCAANTAAAAAATATATTTATAAGAATCAATCGATAAGAGTCCATTTCAATTGTGGTTGCTTCAGAAAGCACATTTTGCAAGAAAACGTTCATCATATAAGGCAGTAATTATAATTACTAAAGTAATTATTGGTAGGTACTATTATTAAAAATCTCTATTACAATTTATTTTCTTTAAATTTATTTCATTTTGAAAAATAACTTTTGTGCCTGAAATGAATGTGCATAATATCAATTAACAAAAAAGTGTCAAATTGTTCCAATTTTTTCATCATAGGTAGGCCTATACAGATAGAGTAACAACGTGTGATAATGGTCTGGCTTCATGAAGGTTTCTTTTTTTGGAAAATGTGTTTTTTGAAGCACCGAATTAGAAATGCGCTTTACTTTTTTNCTGGCTTCATGAAGGTTTCTTTTTTTGGAAAATGTGTTTTTTGAAGCACCGAATTAGAAATGCGCTTTACTTTTTTTAAAAATTAAAATAGACTCTTGTTAGTTAATTTTTTTGAAGCCTTCAATAAGTGAAGCGTATAATATTGCACAATGTTACAACATAAAAGCATTTTTGTTTCGTTTGTAACATATATCGTACTTTTCTGGAAATTTGGGTAATGTGTGTAATACTTTATGATGCGTTCTCCGTGGTATACGTTCGGGTGCAGTGCTTCGCATTGGAAGCTATTCTTCTTCTACCTTAAGGTAGTTTAATTTGCATACACCTACCTCTTAACTCCTAACCGATTAGCCTTCCCGCATGAAGTATGTTAATATAAATAAACGAAGCCAAGATTTTCTATTCGTCTTTTTAAAGTTATTATTTCCTCAGAGGGCAAAACTTAGGCGAAGTTGAGATATGCCAGTGGCTAGGGAGAAAGAGGAGGGGAAATAACTTGGTTCGTCGTACGATGGTGCTACGTGCTAACGGAAATTATTATATCCCAACTTTTTCTTGGGCCAAGAAACTAGCAAAATTAGCTCGAAAACTCGGATAAAATCTCCTACGGCTTCGTTTTTTGTGTAATGTTTTATGTATTCACTCATAAAAAAGAGAACATCAACAAAAACAATATAATCAATGTCTCCGGTATGTACCTACAGGTTCAGTAGCGATAACTCAGTGCTCCTTTAATCGTTTTTCAAGTGGATGAAATAACCCGTTAAGTAAATGTACTCTCAACTGAAATAATTCACGTTATCTTAAATTTTTTGATCATGCTTTTAACAGCGGTATACTTCCTCGCTAAGGTGTATATTCACGTGGGGAGAAAGACCGTAAAGGTGAAGGTTCGCATTCAACCTCCAGCATTACTAGGTGTGTGAGCAGAGAGTGGAACCGAGTGGTTCGGAGCCCTGTATGATCGTTTAGGACATGTCATTAGCCGTTAAATGCATAAACTTACTACGTAAAATCGTTTTTTAAAGTTGTCTATAGTGGTACATTTCTCAGATTTCTAGCGGGATAACGTTCCTCAGTATACCAACGAGCGCATAATTAAATTCATGTCTTTTGACATAGACGTATGAAATTCCGTCTGTGGAATTGTTTCGCCCTGCGGGACTACTGTGGTAACGTAGTCGCCAGCGTTGCGTGTTGTGAATCAGCTGTTTGCCGTCGCGTGCTGATAATGAATCGATAGTGTATAAATAGTAGTCCCAGTCTGCACGTAAGTATGGAGAAGGGTTCACTGGGGCCCTTGCGTTCAACGTCTGCGCACTGAAGGTGTGATACGTCTTATACAACGTCAGAACTCGCCATTCCGTTACCGATAATGTATCCAGTGGACGGGTATTTATTCGTGTTTAGTAACGTAAAGATATTTCCAGTCTATCAGTCTCGAATTTTTTACAACATTGGTGAAACATGTGCACTCGGCCAGTGTTTATAATTATCGTACTGAAACGGAATAAAAAAAAATTATATACTACCGCAGAAGCCACGCAGACTGACAAAAATATCGTTTCAATTAGAAATTCAGTGTTTACTTTCAGAGGCAAGACCGAAATATGTCCAACAAATTACCTATTAATTTCGTATTTAAAGAAAATCGTTTTACGTAAATGTAATAACACGGAATGGTGTAAAAGGTTTATTTGATTATTAATTCGTTTTGTTTCCTCGATTATGACACTTGAAGTTATGTCCATATTCTGATATTATTCTTCCGCTCCATATGTAGTGTCATTCTCTCCTATCAAAGCGCCGTTTTTTATATGATTCAATAATGAATCTTTTTAATAATCTATTCATTTCATATACTGAACAAAACTTGGGATTCGAAACACTATGATTCGAAGTTTTCCAGGGAATATGCGTCAAGTTGTTGCAGATCGAATGGGAACCGCGCCTCTTCCTCTGTAGTTTTTGTTAAAATCACGTTCCCGATATTCAAGTCACGTGTTCTTTGCGCTTGGGGACATAAAATAATTATTCTCTTTTTCGATTCGCTTCATCCTTGTGTTGTAGCAAGACGTGTGACCACAAAACTGAGAGTACAGTGAAGAAACTGAGTCCATCCGCGTAAAACTGTAAGTTTCAGAATATATCCTCGAGTTAGGGTTTTATTTTAATTCTCTTATGACTTGTGTTTTTCCTCTTGCGTTCCAGTCAAGATTTCATGAGAAAGTAAACCCAGAAATTAAATAATTTTGAAGAGCCATGCAACTTCCGAAAGCCCATCTTCAATTCTGCCTTCAGCCTGTCTTTTCTTCTTCCACACTGAGAGAAAGGTTTGTTCCAGACAACAAGATACTTGTTTGTGTGTGGCCAAGCATACGTATATTGTGGCCCCAACAAAATATACTGTTGAATAGAGAAACTTGAAAAACAACAAATTTGATTCTTGAACAAACAAAACTTCTATGTTGGGCCAAACGAAATTAAACTTGTCAACAAAATATTCAGTTGAGTCAATTGTATATATTTTATTGGTCACTTATAATGGATGTCTTTGTTTGAAAAATACAGCTCAAGAATTTTGTGATTTTTTTTGTTACAGGATAGTTACAGTATTTGTTAGTGCGTTTATTGATGCTTAATGATAGTAAAAAAAAGCCCAATAAAACAAATTCTAAAGGAAAAAATTAAAGCTGTAAAACTTGTTATATTTATTCTCGTACGTTGCCGTATGTTTGAAATATACTCAGTTTAGCTGACATCGCTAGGGCGCAGCGTGCTGGCGCAAATGGTCAGGGTTCGTAACTCGGTCGTACTTTCAATTTTATTTCCATCCAATAATAATAATAATAAACGAAACTGTTTAATATACGCAGAGCCAAGCAAATCTTCAGTTGCACCAACAAAATATTACAGTTTGGGAGAACCAAATAAGAACAACAGAATACTTTGGTTTTCAACAACAAAATATTTATTTGCCGTTGTACAAACAATTAATTTTGTTGTGTCAAACAAACTTTGTTTTTTAGTCATTAAAATCTTCTTCTAAGTGCATAGCATTAAAATAACGTCATTATGAACCTAATGACATTAAAGCGTCTCACTTAGATTGCGGTGTACATCGTAAAGGGCATTTACTATATTTTTTCAATGATACCATTTTTGTGTTTAGCACTGTCCTTGTTTCTCCGTGCAATGTTGCCTAGTAGCCTAAAATTTGGAAGTGAAATTTTGTGCCGTTAATAATTTTGTACGTCAAAATCCACATTAAATGATACTGACTTCGCGCCCCCAAAGGCATTTTCAAGGCATGAAAATGTCGAAAAATTAAAAAAATTGTACTTTTTGACATAGCCTATGAGATATGTCACTCCATAAATCTTCAAGCAATGGCGATAAATCATTGGAATTACACGCCACTGAAAACTCGTGTGGTCTAAACTTCTCAAGGTTCAGTAATTATAAGAAAATAATATTTCTCTCCTGTGCGCATATAATAATGGACTTATCAGATTAAAAAGTTGCACAGTGGCGAACATTTTTGTGAACTTTCCTTGGTTTGAAAGATAAATAGAAATGAGAAGGTACTAAAGAAAACATAAGTTAATTTTTCAAAGCCATTGCACCATAATGTCTTGATTAGTTGTTATTTTATAGCCGTGAGAAATACTGCTGTACCGCTGCAAACACAATTTCTGACAAAAGACACCGAAAGTTTGTCAAAAGTTGCTCATTTTTGTAACTTATCTCGTAAACTTTGTTGAATTGCTAGTAACAAGAGATATAAACGAAAAAAGCACTTAAGTCAGGCCTTCTCTTCGTTACACAATTTATTACCCAAACAACCTGTTTGATCCTTAATTCAAACGGTGTGACGTGTAATATTATACGGTGGTTAAATGGAGAATATTGTTGGTAAAACTTGTTGAAAATGTGTTATTTTTTCTAGTGTGATTATACTTTTCAAGATAAATTGTTAATGCGATTTCGTTAACTACGAAATTCGTATTTGAAGTACGCAAAAAACCAAACTATTTTTGTATGCTGCAAGGGACAACAAAAAGTGTTTGTTTTGAAACAAATGCGAACACAGCAGTGGCAAAATAGCTTTATCAGTGCGTTTTTTTAAAAGAACCCTTTGCACTGTTATAAAAGGAATACAAAACTACTTAGTACTATAACAATATCTGTACAAATAAAAACCACAAATGAAAGGAAAATTTAAATATTCCAGGAAACACTCTTTGGTGATATCGTACCGAGTTGTTCACTGAAGTTTGTGATAACTCAGTATCAGGGGTTATTGTTATTGCCTTGGATAACTGTGTTAAGGTTATTGCCATGCCGTGCAGCCTTATTTTTTAAGGAGGGGGAGGGGGCAAGTGTGTGGTCTACTACAAAATGACTGGCTATAAAAAAACACGTTTATCTTTACTTTCCTATAGTTTTTTAGTTCTTCGTGCTGGGGCTAATGTAGAAATATTTTTTTAAGGGTTGGGACAGAAAACAACGAAACATAAGAATTAAATGTTTTTTTTTTGTTTGTAGGAAAATTAATTCTAAGGTTTAATGTTATGTTGAAAGTGTAATGTCAATGTTTCGACATTAAAAATATTTTATTTAGGTTTCTGATTGATTTGTACACTTAAATAAAAATGCTGAGTTAATTGCAAACAGCCTATACAAAGGTGTCAAAGACATGTCTGTGCGTATCTCTTGTGGGAACGAAACTTAGTAACTTCGGAGAGTGAGTGAGTGAAAACAGTTGGGCGGCTCTTAACAGCGACGTCTTGAGACGATGATGGTGATTGAGGTGAGTATGGAGCAGCGCAGGAATGAAAGGGCGGGAGAAACGGGAGATCCCCTATGAAATTCCCCGAACAGCGGCATCGTCCTGCACGATTCCCACGTGCGAAAATCCGGGGGCGACCCCGCCGGGAATCGAACTCTGCTCGCCTTGGTGGGAGGCGAGTAGTCCTTAGAACGATCCACACCATGGGGCTTATGCAAGCTTGCATGGAATCTTCCAAGGAAAATTCCATCGCGGTACCCGGGATTTAGTTTCCGGCCCGACACAAGGTGGCTCTATAATCACTTCCTTTTGCCAGTGTCGCCATCGTACGGCGAATCAAGTAACTTTTGGCGCAGGGGCGCGCCTTCTTTAAGAGGGCCACAGAATAGGACAGGCAGCGTGTTTCGAAGCCGTTAGCCAATGAGCGCTTGGTAACTTACTTGCCAGACGGCAGTCTAGCCAACGAGGAAACGTTTCCTAACACGCAGTAGCCAGTAAGATACAAGGCTCGTTCCCGGAGCCTCGCTGATTAGCCGAGCTTTCGTTATTTTTATGAAAATACACAATGATTTGCATTAAATATACCGTAGCCTAGGATTATTTTAATTTACATCTCTCTTCACAGTTTTCGAAG
>NQII01006865.1:88048-101389 GCA_002778355.1 Clitarchus hookeri | reverse complement strand
GCGAAAATCTGGGCGTGACCCGGCCGGGGATTGAACACAGTTCAGCTTGGTGGGAGGCAAGCAGGCTAACCACTCAGCCACCGCGGTCCCACTAAATACTGTAATTCACAAAGAAATGTTCGGGTGAACTATAATTGACATAAGTATCCTGATCATTACAGTTTGTTACTAGTTAAAACTTGTTCTGGCCAAGATGGATTACTTAAAAGTATTTTTGCATGTTATCTAGATTAGGTTTGATAGGTTAAGATAGGTTAGGTCAGGCAAGGTTAGTTTATAACTAGGTTCAGTAGGTTAAGCTAACCATTTTAAAATTTTGTGTCATTTCATTTGTGGTTATTTTTCCCTGTAACCCAAAACTCTACAAATTAGACGAATAAAAAAAGTAAGTTATCTTAATACTTAGCATCGCTTTTTAAGTGAAAGAATTTTAGTGAAAACTAGAATTTTTTCTACCGAAGATGGTAAATTGGATATATTTATAGTTATATTTATAGGTATAATTGGATGTAAATATGGACTGGTTAATGCCAGTCTGAATGAAATGAATTTGATAAAAGTACATAGTTTTGACTAAGAATTCTGGATTTAACTTATTTCGGGTATTTACGGTAACATAATTTACAGAATTCAATGTAAATTACATATGTAATGAATGTTTTACATTTGATATATATGAACGTTTTATTTTTAATTATCACACAGCATTAACTTTTCACCAAAATAAAAATAAGCACCTAGGAAATGTGTCCTATGTGAGCCATCAGGGCTATGTCCTGATGGCAAGTGCCAACCCATGCCATAGGGTTACACAATTATTGGCACAAAATAGATACTTTCCCATAATGTGAAACTCCGGAATTTTTTTTCTCATAAATGTTGGTAGTAGAAATATTAAGGGGACTTTCGCACAAGGGGACGGGGACCGGAGCATTGGAGCTGTTCGTTCTCTCTGTCCCCCGGCGTACATCTTGTCCTCTATGTTGGACGTCGGTCACCTGGACCTTTGACCTTGACCCCGGTGACCTTGACCTTGAACACCCAAAAAATCCCAAACATTCCAGAAAATCCTCAAAACTGCAAAAATTCCAATTTTTTTTATAAAATCCAAAAAAATCGAAAACAAATTACAACAAATACTTTCAAATTATTAAAACATTATCAGAAAGTTATTTTTAAATACATTTTTAAAAATTTGCCTTTCCGGAGTTTTCCCCTTACCCCCTCCACCAATACTCATTCCACCAGCTTGGTAGGCATCACAGCCACCGCCCACCGTTTTGGTCGGTACTGTCCGCAATCTTGGTAGGTGCAGTCAGCCATTTTGTTAGGCTTCACAGCCAACGTCCGCCATCATGGTAGGTGCAGAGTCCGCCATTTGGTCAGTGCAGTCCGCCATATTGGTAGGTGCACCCGTCCGCCATTTTGGTCGGCGCTGGCCATCTAGGTAGGTGTCACAGCCACCATACGCCACTTTGTTTTTTCGTTTGTCTATGGTTTATATGTTACTGGAGTTTGTCTCTCACCTTCGTTCGACCGCCATATTCGTATTTTTCCAGCAGACGACTGACCCTTTCTAATCCCCTTTCCAATATATTTAACTAACCAATTGCCCCATCTCTGATTCTCATTGGCTAATTGCCCACCCCTTTCCAATATATTGAATTGCTCCGCCAATGTTTCTCATTGGCTAATTTCTCGGGTGTTTTCAGAAACCTTCGTTCCGACCAATCGGTGGCCTACTTTAATCGAGAGGTTGTGCTTATTTTCCCTCCCTTAAAAACTCTTTATAAGACGCACCCCGAGCTCCCTTGGGAAATCAGTCATTTTTCTCGCTCTTAGAAATGTACTCGTGTTCTCCGAGCGGCCATAAAATCCTTTCGGCCATTTTGGCATTTGTATTATATTTACAAAACACCTCGGAGAAAATAGTATACATGATAAACATATTTACTGAAAAAATACAAAATATTGGTAAACAACAAAAAATTATGAGATAGTTAAACACATCAACATTTATTTGTACAAAATAAAGATTTTTTTTACACATAGCATAAAAACGTACTTTTTTCCAACAAAACTTTTATTCACGAACGTCAACATTTTCTTTTACACTGTAGAAAACGTGTGTTTCGTCAAATAAAAAAATTACTAGGGGAATGGGAGGTTTTCATATCCTGGGTATTTATAAAGGTAGAAAAAAGCTCATATACACACGCACACACGAATACCTCCAGTGGCGTTGTAACCTCCAAATTGTGTCAAGTGCCATCACATCGTTCAAAGCATACTTTAAAAAGTTTATCCTTTTTAATTTCATGATTAAAGTCGCAATTTTCCCTGTCGTACTTGCTTGAACGCCGTTCGCCCGCAATTTCTTTTTTCATATTTCCGATGTTTGTGGGAAATTTTGTTTGTGGATGGCACAAACGAACAGCACACTCATCACTGTCACAATCTTGCACTGATAACTCAAGAGTCTTACCATCGAAGACGCTTCTTTCAAGGAGGAAATGAACATTTCCGTCACACCGCCCCACAGTTACGGTAACAGCCGGCTGGTCCGTGTGGGTTACGCCATGCAGTAAAGGATATGTACTTAGGAATTTTTTTTCGGGTATAAACTTATCACCAGGACGCGCTCCACCGTTGCGAGAAGACTTGGTGAAAGGTCTCGGCCTCGAGCCTAGGTGCACTTCGTATGCAAAAGGCGTGCAGGTGGAGGTCCAGTCCGGGAATCCTTGCCTTTTCACAACATGGCTATGTCCATCACATTTCTCCTGCCATTTGCACACGTAATTATTTCTACTTTTTCGGGAAAGGTCGTACACTACACTTTTGTACATTCTTGCCTTGCATACGTGGACATCATTATTTTGTTTTACGAACTCCTATGGCGAACAAGGAAGCGTAGAGTTAGGGCATAACTGACGTGACCATTTATTTTTTTCCTCAAAGCGGGACACCCTTAAAAAAATTTATATATATATATATATTGTTTTAAAAATAAAACATGTTTATTGTTTAAAAATTAAAATAAGAACTAATCTTGTGCAGTCTCGTGGGTTGACTTCTTATATTTTTCGGATGAGCAAATTTGCTTTAACATATCAGGTTTAGTTTTTAAGTAAGAATGGAACTGTTGGCAAGACTTGTTTATGTTATCCTTTATTATCAGAATGGTTTTTAACACTGGGACTCCTAATTGTGTTTTTTCACTCGTCCATATTTTATTCATATGGGAAAACACTCTTTCGACTGGAGCGTTACTGCCGGGCAGACATAAAATGTACTCGATTATTATACGAAAATTCGCATAATTGAGATTATTTGTTTGAAAGTGTTTGAATATTTCAACCCAACGATCTTCAGCAGCAATATTCTCAGCGGTCCATTCTGTTACTTTCTCAGCTGTAATATAATTGGAAATCAACGAAAACTCGTCAAACACTCCTGTATCTTGACTGCTGCTGAGAATTCCCTTCTCTATAAGCAAATCCATCACACTTTGAATATGCTCCCACGTGGGGACCGTGGTCAGGTTCGCCCATCAAACACTTCTAATTCTGTGTTAAACTGACACCACTGCTCCAAGTATTCTTTACTTGTCTTGTAAAATTCTGCCGCCGTTGTTTTCACATCTTCCTCAGTGACAACACCAGTTTCTTGTAATTTCAATAATATACTACGAGCAGCGTGGGGAAGAAAGAATGAATTTTTTTTCAGTGTCAAATTGTCTTTGAGCCGATTAATTTCCTTCGCGGTCTCTATTGCAGACACGGTTTGTCCCTCGATCTTTAACACAGCTTGATGAAAAGTAGCTGCCTGTGCATGCATAAAAAATAACCACAATTCAGAGCTTTCATTCTGAAAAAATGCTTTTAATATATTTGGGCATTTATCGATGCTCAGAAAATAGTTTTTTAGAGGCTGAAACATTTTTAAAACTCTCTCCAGCGCGGGCATTAACGCAAGCCATCTAGTTTTACTGTAGCCTAGAAGTTTCTGATATTCTGTGTCAGCTGCATTACAGAATTCTTTAAGAGCTTCAACGCGAACGCTATAAATGTAAAAAAAATGAATAAATTTTTACAATAATACATTCAAAATCAACAGGAAGACAATCTGCAGCTGTTTTAATCGCATTGTGGATTATGTGAGCTCCACATCCAATTCCTATGAGTTTCCTTCCAAGAGACTGGTTCAATTTGGCGTAAACATTATTAACGCCTTTTCTATTTTGTCCTCCAAAATTACAGTTTGTGTTGTCTCCACAAAATGCCACAATTTTTAGTTTTAGTTCATTTTTTTGTTATTACTTGCGTCAAATAATCTACAATAATATCCTATGTTTCTCCTGGTTGCTCTTCAAATTCTAAAATCTTGACTTGTACTCCTTCGTGTGGTAAAAAATAGCGGACTAAGATCGGAAATAATTTCGTGGAGCCATGATTTGAAGCATCTGTTAATAAAGTTATACAATTAGCTTCACGCAGGTGCTCCTTTAACTCACGTGTTGCCATAGGTGCCAACACATTCACAACAATAGCCTCAGATTTCGTACGAGCGCACCTAAATGTTTGTTCGAAACATGTCTGTATTAGGTTAGAAGCACAATCATTCGAGCGAAAGCTATGATTTCCTTGCACAGTGTGAAAAGCTCAAGCACCTTCTGCCGCGGCAACTTCAAGATCTTTGGAAGACGGTGAATCGGTTTTCTTAAAGAAATTAAGCATCGGTGAGCTTGAAGCGGCAGCATAATCGGATAATCTGTGTTTTTTCTGAACGTAAATGTTTCTCAATATCACTAGCACCACCATGTGTAACACTAAAATCTATACAACACTTTTCACATGTGACGTCTGTGGGAACACCTTTTTTGTTTTATAAACGGATACTTGGTTTGCAAATTAATATTGAAAGTGCACTTGCGTTTAGGCATTTTAAAACTGCTATAATCACATAAAATGCAAAGATATGTCTCGTGGCGATTGCGTAATGATAAGTCAAATACTAATCAGTTACTTACTGACAGTAGAAACATTCACTGGTTCGCCACCTACCCCCGCCCGTCCTGTATCCACGCACACCTCGCCTTCCCTCTCCGTTCCCCGCGCATGCGCAGTACGGACCTGCAACACGGCGCGGCGCAGGCGACAAGACTAATTGCTTGCTGCTTTTGTTTTGTCAAAGCGGGACATTTTTACGAATTGTGGGGACAGTGGGACAAATAGCTTCAAAGCGGGACTGTCCCGCTCAAAGCGGGACGTATGGTCACGTGAGGCATAACTCGTAAACGTAACAGTTTTCACATTCGCACGTTAATGCGTCCCGCACATAACAGCCTTCGAAATCATCGTAGCATCATAGCCACTGGATTGTACCGTCACAAAATTGAATTTGCAGAACGCCTCGAGCATCTCGAAAACTTACGCGTCGGTACCCACAATTCCGTTCACTGTACTTGCTCACGTTTTCTGACCTGAATGAAGAAAATTCGGCAACCGACACTTCCATTTCTTCTTCTATCTCACTATTCGAAGTCGGAGCTGATGGGGCTGGCTGCGAAGCCGGGAGAGAATAATCTGTAGGACGTTCTGGCCGATGGCGGCTGGTACGGGTTGCCTGATGGTTGCGGGTTCGTGCTAGCAGACGGCATTGACGAAGTTGCTCCTCGTGCCAATATGGCGGATAAGCTGAAGAATGTTGTCTCCATTTACTTCTGCTTTGCAGTTGCTGTTATTTTCTTCTTCACTTGACAACATGGCTGTCGTAAATTGAACAGGGGTTTGAAACCCTGCAAGTTTCGAAATGGTCACTGGGCTTTCCTCTTGAAATAGCGATAAAGGAACGACAGCGAGAAAAATGACTGCTTTCCCGAGGTGGCTCGGGGTGCGTCTTATAAANGCAGACGGCATTGACGAAGTTGCTCCTCGTGCCAATATGGTGCGGATAAGCAAAATAATATTTTCTCCATTTTCTTCTGAGTCGCAGTTGCTGTTATTTTCTTCTTCACTTGACAACATGGGTATTTTTTAATTGAGCAGGGGTTTGAAATCCTGCAAGTTTCGAAATGGCCACTGGGCTTTCCTCTTGAAATAGCGATAAAGGAACGACAGCGAGAAAAATGACTGCTTTCCCGAGGTGGCTCGGGTTGCGTCTTATAAAAAGTCTTTAAGGGGGGAAAAATAGTCCGTCTTTGCGAATAAAGTAGGCCGCCGATTAGTTGGAACAATTGTTTCCGAAAACACCCGCGTAATTAGCCAATGAGAAACATTAGCGGAGCAATTAAATATATTGTAAGGGGGTGGAGGGGAACAGACTAATTGGTCAAACTAATGTTTCCTAAAACACCCGCGTAAATAGCCAGTGAGAAACATTGGTGGAGCAATTAAATATTTTGGAAGGAGGTGGGCAATTATCCAATAATAATCAGGGGTAGGGAAATTGGTCAATTAAATAAATTGGAAGGGCGAGGGGGGATCAGTCGTCTGCTGGTCGCGGTGCTGGGGACAGCACCACCAATGTAAAACAAATGACAAACGGAAAAAACCAAGATAGCGGTCGAAAGAAGGTGAGAGACAAACTCCAATAATGTACAAACAAATGACAAACGAAAAAAACAAGATGGCGGACAGTGACTGTGTTTTGTACTAAGATGAAGGACTGCACCGACCAAGATGGCGGACGGCAGCACCTACGAATATGGTGGACTGCACCAACCAAAATGGCGGATGGCTGCACCTACCACGATATAGGATGGTGGCTGTAACGCCTACCAAGAAGGCGGAATGCACATACCTAGATTTTAGACTGCACCGACCAAAATGGCGGACGGTGGCGGTGACGCCTACCAAGACGGTGGACTGCACCTACCAATATGGTGGAATGAGTATGGGTTTGGGGAGTTGGGGGGAGCTCCGGAAATTGAAATTTGTTTTAAATATTTTTTTAATGATTTTTTATGATNCCGGAAATTGAAATTTGTTTTAAATATTTTTTTAATGATTTTTTATGATTTAAAAATATTATTTTAAAATATTTTAATATAATTGTTTATTAATTTTTTGGACTTGTCANAATGATTTTTTATGATTTAAAAATATTATTTTAAAATATTTTAATATAATTGTTTATTAATTTTTTGGACTTGTCAGACTTTTGGGGTCAATGGTCAACATCACACGGATCCAAGATGGTGGGCAAGATGGCCGCCGGGTGACCGGAATGACAGAACATGAACAGCTCCGGTGCTCCGACCCCTCAGTTTCTTGCGCCCAAGTCCCCATAATCATTATATTGTTAGTGTATTTCGTACTAAAATGTAATGGTTATTTTAGTTATTTATTTACACGTGTTATTTTAGTAGCCTGTATTGGCGTTCTGTCCTATAACCTAGTTTTCACTCACATTTTAAATTTTCCTATTTTTACTTCTTTGCTTTTCCTTCACTACTTGAATATTCCCTCTGCTCAAAAGGAATTAACTTGTTAGTATTTAACTGTTTTCTGCGCATTAAACAATGCACTCTTAATTATTTGCTGTAATAGGCTAAAAACGCTTGTATACTGCGGCCTTTGAATTGTAGCGTTATCTTATTCGTTGGAGAACAAAATTTTATGTAACCCATGATCATAAATTATAAAATTCCTGCTTTCACATGCTGATGGCTGTTATTTCTTTTGCAGGTAAAGCANTGTAACCCATGATCATAAATTATAAAATTCCTGCTTTCACATGCTGATGGCTGTTATTTCTTTTGCAGGTAAAGCACCAGTAATGCATTTTCGATGGACGACTATCATAATATATATAAATTGTTTGCATTACATATCGGCAAATATAATTCAGAATCACGANATTTTCGATGGACGACTATCATAATATATATAAATTGTTTGCATTACATATCGGCAAATATAATTCAGAATCACGAACCTGATAGTGGTGATCTTCTAACGTTTGTGACTGAATTCGTCCATTCTCTCTTAAGTGGAACCAATTTTAAAAATTTAAACTTCATAATGGTACATGCAAACGCTTCAGAACGTCCCGAGTTTGAAGATCTCAGTTTTAGGAACATCCATGNTTAAACTTCATAATGGTACATGCAAACGCTTCAGAACGTCCCGAGTTTGAAGATCTCAGTTTTAGGAACATCCATGCCATACCTGTCCCGGTTCTAAATACAAACAGTCTATTGAGTAGTCGAAAATTTGTGTCCTTCAAGAGAACAGGCACAACTGAAAACAGTATAGCTTTTGTGATAATAACTGACAGTATCACTGAAATGTGCTTCTTGAAGTCAATGTTATCCCGGGAACTCCAGGGCATTGTTCATATTGATCGTCACAACTCCTCTTATAAATACGGGTGCTAGAATATCTGTAATGTTGCACCATTGCTGGGAATATTACAGTGTCTTAAACGTTGTTGTAATTTGCCAAAGTGTGATTACAAACGAAAACGTACTTTCGAACAAGGAAAAAAAATTTCAGATTTACACTTACAATCCATTTAAAAGTAGTAGAAATATAGAAGATGGATTAGAAGAATTAACACGGAAAACAAGTGTAAACATTTTACAAGAAAAGTTGTACGATACAAGTGGATGCATGTTTAATGTTTCCTCGACACCATATCACCCACTTCTCTTCATCCTTACCGATGCATATGGAATACAGTATTTAGATGGCCCAAATGGAAAAATCGCTAACATAATAAGTGAAAAGATGAACTCTTCGCTGAGAGTGTGTCCGTATAGCAAAGAATTTTTCTCGGACAGTTCCACTCAAACAAAAGTTTTCATGGCTAACGAGCGGTTTTTAATGAGATCCTTATTGAAGAACTCTATTTACCCACACGAGCAGATATGTATCACCTGCATCGTCCCGAAAGCCGAGCAGATACCAAGCTACATGAACATAGCTATGCCGTTCTCTCCAGGCACGTGGTGGCTGTACTCGTGCAGCAGTGTCGTCTTCGGCGACACCTGGAAGGTGGTAGCCCGCTACGACCGTGAGGAAGTGAGCAGGACAAGGACGTTTGCAGACGCAGTTCGTCTGATGGTGCTGGGCGCCACTTACCACAATCCTGTTTCCACCGTGCAAAGACTGTTCGTCTTGTGGTGTCTGGTGTGCAACTTAGTCATGAGCAGCTTGTACCAAGGATTCCTCAGCAGTTGCCTCACCAAGCCTCACTTCTACCCCGACATCAACTCTTTCAAGGAGCTGTTCGCCGCGTACTTGCCCATCTCGCTGCCCATGACGGACGCAGACTCCGAAGAGTACTTCGAGGACGTCGANAGCTGTTCGCCGCGTACTTGCCCATCTCGCTGCCCATGACGGACGCAGACTCCGAAGAGTACTTCGAGGACGTCGAGTTCGACGATGAGACGATCGAACTTATCGGCAGGACCGTGAACATAGCTGACGACGCAGAAGCCTTCGGCATGATGATGAGGTACAGGAACGTGAGCCGGGTGTACGGCAAGTTCCCTGCACTGTATGAGGTGTCCCGGCCGGAGTACTACCGGAACGGCTTCCCGACGTTGCACGTGATAGACAGTTGCTACTTCNAGCTGTTCGCCGCGTACTTGCCCATCTCGCTGCCCATGACGGACGCAGACTCCGAAGAGTACTTCGAGGACGTCGAATTCGACGATGAGACGATCGAACTGATCGGCAGAACCGTCAACATAGCTGACGACGCAGAAGCCTTCGGCATGATGATGAGGTACAGGAACGTGAGCCGGGTGTACGGCAAGTTCCCTGCCCTGTATGAGGTGTCCCGGCCGGAGTACTACCGGAACGGCTTCCCGACGTTGCACGTGATAGACAGTTGCTACTTCGCCTTCCCTGTGGCCTTCTTCGCGGAGAGTTCGTCAAACCCATTCCTGCACAGAATCAACACCGTATCAGTGAGGCTTGGGGAAGCAGGAATCGTCACGAAGGTGAGACGAGACCACGTGGAGGAAACGCGCAGGAAGACAGCCACAAACAAACTGACACTCAAACCTGGTATCATCACTTTGGGGCACCTCTATATACCTTTCTCGCTTCTTGCAGTAGGCTTGTTTTCCAGTTTGCTAATATTCATTCGTGGGACGTGCACTCTGTTGCCTTTCTGGGATACCAAACATTGAGTCACAAATTTGATCGTGCATAGAAGGTCTGAAAATGTAAATAATGAGTCCCGTTGATAATTGATATGGTCACTGATGTAAAACGCTAGTTAAACTTTGCAGAATTAACATTGATGAAGACGTCTGCATATGTAAATACTTAATCAAGAGACAGGTCTCGCAAACAAGCAATATCGGTGTCAAAACAATGACGTGATTAACAGTGCACACGAGCTTCGCCTAAGATACCAAGGTTTCGCAAAATTATTTGTCGTGTTGCAAGGACTGGCCAGTCACATACGAAGATAAGAAATGTCCCAGAGTCCACAGAAAAAATTTTGGGCACAGAAGGCGTGTGAAGTTTCCTACCGTGGCTTTTGAGCTCAAATAGAGGACATGTGTAGTCCGCGAAGACTGCTGAAAGGTGTTTTCATTTTGGTTCGTCTCTAGTGTATAAAATAAAAATGTAGAAATGATATTTCAAAATTTGCTAAGACTTTCTTAGAAGCATACGATCAACGGATTTTCCACGTATTTCTCTGGTATGTTGTGATAAATGTAACACAGTCTGGTTTCCAACTCAAAATGCTTTTTAAGGAACGGCCTATGCCATTTTGTAAATATTACAACCATACCCGAGTGTGAATTAGAACGAGCTACCTCCGGTTTTCATTTCGGTGTGCTGAATCTGCGTTAATTTCGGCAAGCAACAAGGAATCATCTTTAGGTTTCGACGAATCAGTTGACTGCAGGTCGTTTACAGAGGTTCTTTCATTTCCATTCCTTCTGCTTCGCCCTGGGGCCTCCATGACAAGGGTTGCTAAGGCAGGTCCGGACCGTGTACTTAAAAAGAGGTAGGCCGTTTCTCGTCTTATTTGCACGACACAAACATTGACTCGCCTATTGCCAGTACAACTGTACTGGCAATAGGCGAGTCAATCACATAGTCAAACAATTATATAAACGGTCTGTTTACATTTGATATATCAACAGACACATGCTTTTCTACAAGTGAATTATTATGAAAAACAAATCTTAATTATGTTAGGGTAAGAGCACAAACACTTCACAGCACTTCTCTACGTAAAAAGTGTTACAACCTACAATCCAGCTGGCGTTGTTTCACTACTGTTATTGGCAAGAAAATCCTGCAACAAATGCTGGGACAAGGAGATGGTTATTGCGCAGCTGGAAAGCGCCTTCTACTTCGTATTCCCTTGAGCTTCTTTACACGAAGTTCTGTGTCCTGTTCTCAGGTAAGCCGTGGATGTATGTGCCATTTATAGAAGTGAGTTTAAGTTAGTTTTAGTATGGAAGATACGCCCGTAACAGCTTAGCTGCATAAAGCGGAGGTATTAAATTAGTAATAATTCAAATGTTGTTTGACACTTCCTGCTGACTGCATGCTAGTGTCTTGGTAGGGTAAATACACCAGTAGTCGACAGTGTACCCGTAGTCGACGCTGTGGGTTTTAACACCAAATAATAAGGCTTAAGAACATTGTTTAGCGATACTTTTATTTGTGGCGGCAAACTTAATGCCTCCTGTATGAGAAACAATGGTTGCCATGCGGATATTGGCGGGTAAAATGTGATAAGAGTAACCGTTGAATCTGCACGGTTGATCAGTCGCCAAAGTGGTGCGTTCAAAACGGTCTGCTGACAAGGAAGGTAAGATTAACTTCGTGTTTATTTGTCCGAAAAACATTGTCCATTGTGAATGCTTTCATTTTATCTTCATATTAGGTTGTTTTGCTCCTAAATTGCACCTTAGGTTGTTCGAATTCATTAGTTATTCAGGGTGTGAGAGGGTGTCGACTACTAGAGCTCATTTCTTAACATTTTGCAGTAGTCGACACCCATTTCTGTCAGGGCTTATAAACTACCTATTGAGTGGCTAAAATAAAAATTGTTGAACTGCTCAGATATAGTTATTTCAGGTTAGAATCTTTTATTCATTACGAATTATAAATAAAAATCAAGTAATAGAGGGAATCTCTAGGCCACTGATATTTGGAGGAGATTCTTTAAATACTAGATATCAGTTTCCGCATCCAGTTAGCGTAGATTTTTGATATACTTTCCTGAGAGTGTTTGTTTTTGTATCGGAATTTCTAATAGTTTATTTCGTGTTTTATTGAAGAACTAGTCTCTAATTTACATGTATTAGGTACAACCCTCTAAATAGAGAGCCTGTGTATTATGAATAGTTGTGAATTACGTATAATTAACGTAATTAATAAACTCAGTTACCTACCTTGTGGTACAGATTTTGTTTACCAACCCTAAAATTATTCTGTGGGCCAACAATAGGCCTATGCACGTTGTTTTTAACACGACAGTTCCTTTAACAAGAATGAGCTCTAATATTGTAGATAAAATGAATCATGTTAAAATAAAACGAGTTATTCAAGTGTTTCCAACGTTTTTCTGAACCCTTTATGCGTTGGTTTGTGGGTACAGCTGATGACCGTGTAAGCTAAAAGCTGTCACAGTACTACTAATGCAAAACATGGGTTTTTGAATATGTAGGTTTTATAATAGTGTTAAACAATTCATACGTTTGAGGCAATTACTCGAGTAACATAAGAAGCAGATGAACTAGGTTTTGCTTTGACGTTCAACTCTCAAATTGTTGTTTGCCTTTATAGAGTGCAAAACTGAGATTTCGAGCTTAGGATTTCGACTACTGGTGCATTTACCCTAAGTGCTAAGCTCTTTTCAACTTGACCCTTTTCACTTTTTCATCGTATTACTGTATCCTGCTAATTTCAAGCATGCGCATTCTGAGTAATCAATTTAATAGAAATTTTTTTTTATTATAACGCACCAGTGGTACCAGACTGTGAAGATAACTGTTATATAGTCAGTGTTTTATATAAAGTTTGTACGTTTATCTGGAATCTTGGTATTATCAATTTATTTAATTCTTCACAGACATGAAATATTTCTGAATTTCCATTAAATTTCAAGTAAATGTTATCTGCATGNTAAATTGCACCTTAGGTTGTTCGAATTCATTAAGTATTCAAGGTGTGAGAGGGTGTCGACTACTAGAGCTCATTTCTTAACATTTTGCAGTAGTCGACACCCATTTCGACTACTGAATCCCCCTAATGTTTTCTGTCAGGGCTTATAAACTACCTATTGAGTGGCTAAAATAAAAATTGTTGAACTGCTCAGATATAGTTATTTCAGGTTAGAATCTTTTATTCAATA
>NQII01006865.1:75757-88029 GCA_002778355.1 Clitarchus hookeri | reverse complement strand
GCTTATAAACTACCTATTGAGTGGCTAAAATAAAAATTGTTGAACTGCTCAGATATAGTTATTTCAGGTTAGAATCTTTTATTCATTACGAATTATAAATAAAAATCAAGTAATAGAGGGAATATCTAGGCCACTGATATTTGGAGGAGATTCTTTAAATACTAGATATCAGTTTCCACATCCAGTTAGCGTAGATTTTTGATATACTTTCCTGAGAGTGTTTGTTTTTGTATCGGAATTTCTAATAGTTTATTTCGTGTTTTATTGAAGAACTAGTCTCTAATTTACATGTATTAGGTGCAACCCTCTAAATAGAGAGCCTGTGTATTATGAATAGTTGTGAATTACGTATAATTAACGTAATTAAGTAACTCAGTTACCTACCTTGTGGTACAGATTTTGTTTGCCAACCCTAAAACTATTCTGTGGGCCAACAATAGGCCTATTCACGTTGTTTTTAACACGACAGTTCCTTTAACAAGAATGAGCTCTAATATTGTAGATAAAATGAATCATGTTAAAATAAAACGAGTTATTCAAGTGTTTCTAACGTTTTTCTGAACCCTTTATGCGTTCCAAACACCCATGTCGACTACTGGCACATTCGATTTTCGACAGTGTCAACTACTAATGCAAAACATGGGTTTTGGAATATGTAGGTTTTCTAATAGTGTTAAACAATTTATACGTTTGAGACAATTACTAGAGTAACATAAGAAGCAGATGAACTAGGAAAACGAAACTGCAAGTTGAGAGTTTAACAACAAACGGAAATATGAGTGCAAAACTGAGATTTCGAGCTTAGGATTTCGACTACTGGTGCATTTACCCTAAGTGCTAAGCTCTTGTCAACTTGACCCTTTTCACTTTTTCATCGTATTACCGTATCCTGCTAATTTCAAGCATGCGCATTCTGAGTAATCAATTTAAAAGAAAAATTTTTTTTTAAATTATAACGCACCAGTGGTACCAGACTGTGAAGATAACTGTTATATAGTCAGTGTTTTATATAAAGTTTGTACGTTTTTCTGGAATCTTGGTATTACCAATTTATTTAATTCTTCACAGACATGAAATATTTCTGAATTTCCATTAAATTTCAAGTAAATGTTATCTGCATGCACAGTGTAGTTATGATATTTACAATGCATAGTTTTGTCAGCATTCATTGTAATCTAATTACCATGTGATTATTTTTAAGTGGTATTTTAAAGTGTAGTTTTCACGCCACTAACATTTGGTTAGATTTTAATGTTTTTTGTAATGTCAGTGATACGTTTGCTAATCCTGTCTTACTGAAATGTATTAAATACGAAAGTCAATGCTGTAAAAGCTTCTGCAGCATAATTTATGGAAGTAGTTGTCACATTTTAATTTTTTCTTGAGTTCATTCCACTTGTAAGCGAGGAGCCCAGTAAGTTATGCAACGAAACAAGTTTCTAACTCACCGCCCAGGATGTGTGATTTCATTTTGATGTGTATTTGTGGAGAAAATTCAAATTAGCACCTCAGATAGCCTGCATATACAAAATGAAATATCGATAGTTTAAATGTCTGTTCCTCATCCATGTTACTTCGGCTACNATTTGTGGAGAAAATTCAAATTAGCACCTCAGATAGCCTGCATATACAAAATGAAATATCGATAGTTTAAATGTCTGTTCCTCATCCATGTTACTTCGGCTACTGTACGTGTCTGAACTGTAAGAACTACTTGTTACTCAACATAAGCTGGCCGTTATAAATAAGCTAAGTCTCAATTTACGAAAATGTTCCTCGTAATTTTATCTAACAGGATTTATTTACTATCCTAGGATAGTGTGGCATCAGGTATTCTTTCAGTTTGAACAAACCCACAAGAATTCAGAACACATGAAAAAAAAAACATTTATTATCGTAACGTAGTGTGTAGATAAATGTTTTGATATGGAAACTTACTTAAACATGCATTATCTCTCTCCTATATCCGACGTTCTTCTGCCCAACAGTAACGTGTTCATTTGTTCATATTTTTGTTTTCCAACACCATCTTGCTTAAAGGAGATTTTTTTTTTTGATTGAACATTAACTCAGTTTCATTAACACTTGGCCAGCTGAAGTAAGTAAAGTAACGCTTGAAAACACGTGTCTGTCGAAAGTTCAAGGCCACTGCCTAAAATGTCAAGCAATTTATTCCAACTCTGGGTAAAGCGATGATCAAACAACANGTCGAAAGTTCAAGGCCACTGCCTAAAATGTCAAGCAATTTATTCCAACTCTGGGTAAAGCGATGATCAAACAACAACACATTTTCATACAGCATGTATCTTGAAGAGTTGAAATATACTCGTTAACATCCATGGGCCCGCCTTGGCGTGGAGCGAATCTCGTTTTTACGCGCTGCGGTGCACGTCAACGACAGCGCCTGGTGATTGTTATTGTATCCGAAACACACGTTTCACTTACATTTAACTGCTGTGCTGTCTCTTTACGTGAGATGCTGCACTTCCATGAGCCGAGTATTTTACCATTTACGACAGTGTACACACATTTATCCCCATTGTTTACACAATGAAAGTGATGATGTCCTTGTGGCCATGCGCTGCCGACTACAGATAAAACTCAAGTGANGTCGAAAGTTCAAGGCCACTGCCTAAAATGTCAAGCAATTTATTCCAACTCTGGGTAAAGCGATGATCAAACAACACATTTTCATACAGCATGTATCTTGAAGAGTTGAAATATACTCGTTAACATCCATGGGCCCGCCTTGGCGTGGAGCGAATCTCGTTCTTACGCGCTGCGGTGCACGTCAACGACAGCGCCTGGTGATCGTCATTGTATCGGAAACACACGTTTCACTTACATTTAACTGCTGTGCTGTCTCTTTACGTGAGATGCTGCACTTCCATGAGCCGAGTATTTTACCATTTACGACAGTGTACACACATTTATCCCCCATTGTTTACACAATGAAAGTGATGATGTCCTTGTGGCCATGCGCTGCCGACTACAGATAAAACTCAAGTGANCCCCCATTGTTTACACAATGAAAGTGATGATGTCCTTGTGGCCATGCGCTGCCGACTACAGATAAAACTCAAGTGAAAAACCAGAAGAAAAGCAAACTGTTCTTTCGTTACATTTGTAGAGTGAAAAGAGAAATAAAATAAACACACGTCCAGCTTTCATGGATTGCTCAACAGTATCGTAGTTAAAACTCATAAAGCAAGGAATAGCAAATCATTTTTTGGAATACATTGAAAAAATTTACATTCAAAAAGAAAAGTATAACCCTTTTTGGAAATTTAATTTTTGTGCAACACTGACACCCATATGACATATTTTCTAAGAAAAATGTTTGGTGGTAATATACTTTCAAAGGCATCAAATACCCAGTGCATGATGTATATAAAAAGAGGTGAATTTTCCTTGTTTTAGGTTTGAGTATTTAATTTTGTTACATCCAGTATATACACTACAGTACAACTCACTTTGTGAGTGTTGGCTGAGTAAGGGAAGAATACGGCCTAAACTGCAGCGTTTCATAATTCCGTGCACACAAGCGTTTATTTTTATTTATTTATTTTTGGTTTTTTCTCTCACATTTTGCGTACAAATTTTACTATAAGTTTCATAGCCAATAAAGATTAAATCAAAGGAATAGGATTTACGATGGTAATGGCTAGTGGGTAATATTTATTGTGTGAAATAAATAATCTGTTACCTACATTGTACGTTTTCAGGTAGCAGGGTGGTAAGAAATTTATGTATAAAATCAATTTAGTACAATACGTTGTTTTCCCCCCTTTGCGTTTTTTTTTTCTTGACTTGTGTATATGTTTTGTTTGCATGCTTGTTCACGTGGTCGAAGGTAAGACTTCAGCAGAGCTTCAGGAAAGTTGAAAGTAGCCACGAATATACTATAGATCAAAATGTATCGGTTGAACCACGAGGATGCACCGTTAACAAGGCGTTGACAGCGAGTATAGAGTTCAGAGTTCAAACATCAGCTCATAACTCCAGTCTCACGCGCCAGGAATATGGTGCCACTGGCCAGCAGACTGTGACGCCGTTAGCCAATCAGAGCCGGGTGAACTACTCACCAGTCGGCGGCCCAACCAATAGGAAAACCTCCCGCTACATGTGCACTGAGAGAAAGGCTTGTTCCAGTCAACAAAATATTTTTTTTGTATAGGGCCAAAAACACAGGATGATTCAAGAGGAGATACCGCCACTCTCAGGGCTTATTCCTTACGTCGTTTGGAGCACAATATGTCATACACACAAGGGTCCTATTCCCAAAAAAATTAATGGCGTGTGGGGAGTGCACGAAGGGCAAGGCAACACCCTCCGAGTGACGGTCTTACCAGCTGGGACCCGTAGGTGACCGTCATCCCCGGGTATGACAGAGGTGAGACCCTAGAATGGAGCGGCGCTGGAATGCAAGCGCGGGGAAGCGGGGGTGCCCCTNCTAGAATGGAGCGGCGCTGGAATGCAAGCGCGGGGAAGCGGGGGTGCCCCTAGAGAGCCCGCCGGCAAGCGGCATCGTCCAGCACGATTCCCACATGCGAGGATCCGGGAGTGGACCCGCCGGGGATCGAGCCCGGATCGCCGTGGTGAGAGGCGAGCGTCCTGGACACTACGCCACCGCTCCCCCTCCCTATTCCCAATACTCACAGAGCAATTCGAAACATCTGAAAAAAAAGACGAATATAATAATAACCCTTTCAGAAATAAATACACGTGATGTATTATCAGACTGTATTTTGTGTACAGTTGAGGATCACAACTGCGTCTAACAAACTTTGCAAAAGACGTTCAAAAACGGTTCCGTCTACTTCCGTACGCTTTGCCGCACGCTTATGAAAGGCACGTGTTGCTCTACGCGGCTGCGCGCGGCTGTCTTTTGTTTCTGTAGCGGCGTGCGTGACGCGCGAAAGTAGTTCCTCGCGTGTTTGTGCAGTCGTTTGACAAACAACGTCCTTCTTCCATCCCCACACGCAGTAATCTAGGCATTTCCAATTTGTCGAATTACTCTGCAAATATTGGGAATAGTACCCACGTTTATACGGCATATATTGCTCCAAATAATGTAAGGAATATGCCCTGTGAGCGGAGGTAACTCCTCGTGAATCATCCGGTATATCTAGTTGCCCCAATAAAGAATTTTGTTTGGTAAATAAAACTTTAAAACCAAACAAAATTAATTTCGTTAATTTAAAAAAATACGCGATTGAGTTAACAAAACTTCTATGGTGAGTCAAAAAAGAATATTAGACTGTCAACTAATTATTTAGTCATATCAGCTCTATATACTTTTTTGGCCATTCATTCGATTACATTCGTTTGTAAATACAGTTCGAGAATTTGTTTGTTTTTTTTTTGTGTCAATTAGGAACCGAACAGTGTTTTTAGTGCATTTATTGACGCATAATAATGGTTGAAAAATCCTAATAAACCCAAAGCAACTACAAAAAAACTGAGCAGTGAAGACGTAAAACTTGAAATATTTATTTGCGCACGTTGTCTACTAGTGAAATGTGTATATTTAAAAACAGTAATAGTTTGTTACTTTAGCTGAGTTTGCTAGATCATAGCGTTAAGGCGCAAAAGCTATGGGTTCGACTCTCTACCATGTTTCAAACTTTTTTTTTTTAATATCAACCGAAACGATTTAAAGTACGTTGAGCCAAACGAATTTTTATTTGCGCCAATTAAATGTTTTGTGTCAATCAAATAAGAACAACTCAATAATTTTTTTTCAACAACAAGCTATTTTATTGCCCGTATACAAACAATCAATTTGTTTGAGGCAAAAAAAAAACCTTTGTTTGATTCAACAAAACCTTTTTCTCAATGTAGCGGTCAACTATACGCAAGGCCCGTTCACAGAACCTGATGCAGCCAATCAGCGAATGGGTACACGTTCACGTCAAAGGAACCGAAACGCCATTTCGTTGCGTACTTAATCTACTCCGAGGTGTGGGCGTCAGTCTTGACTGGGTACCGAACCACGGGTGTGCGGCCCGGCAGCCGCGTTCACAAGTGCACTGCAGACAGGAATCCCGAGCTCCTGTTCGCCATCAAGTATTCAAGACGTCGTCCGTCCACGGAGAATACCGTCGCGCGCCCTGCTTGCTTCTCCCGTGTGCTCCGCGTTAAAAATGCATCGATCCGGGAAATTCGGCGATTTTGCCGACGTTTACGCACAGCACACAGCCAGTGTTAGTTCATACCTAATTATTACGATTCTGTTGGGAGAGTAAGTGCGGGCAGGCCCGCGTTGAAGAACACTGCCTTTACTCACATTGAAATATTATGATTTATAGATAGAATGTAAGTAAAAATTATATTTAACCAAAAATAAGGTACTTTTATGTTGACGGAAGTATAAAACTCTTGTGGCATGTTTATGAAACAACCAACACGTTATAGTGACTTTTCAAAATGGTTTTTTTTTTTTTCTAAAAGTTTGAAGAAACCGCGAATATACTATAGACAATCAAGCGACTGGTAACTTAATTGCGAGTTGGCAGCCCAACCAATAGAGAAACTTTGGCAGTACGCAGCAGTCGATCAGACACAAGGTCCATTCCTAGAGCCTCGCGCAGCCAATCAGAGAATGGATATTCGTTCACATCAAAGGAGCCGCCACGCCATTTCGTCTCTGTGTACTTACACTGAAGAGCCAAAAAAACTGGTATAGGCGTGCGTATGCAAATAACAGAGGTGTGGAACCAATCAGAGAGTAACGCGATGCGGTCGGCAGCTAGATCGGTTACTGCTGCTACAATGGCAGGTTATCAAGATTTAAGTGCGTTTGAACGTTGTGTTATAGTCGGCGCACGAGAGATGGGACATAGCATCTCCGAGGTAGCGATAACATGTGGATGTTCGCGTACGACCATTTCACGAGTGTACCGTGAATATCGGGAATCCAGTAAAACAACACATCTTCGACATTGCTGCGGCCTGAAAAAAGATCGTGAAAGAACGGGACAAACGACGACTGACGAGAATCATTAAACGTCACAGACGTGCAACCCTTTCTCAAAAAGTGCGCAGAATGGATTTGTGGACTGCCCTGCAGGATTCATGGTGTGAATTGCCTTCTGCATACCTTCAGACATTAGTCGAGTCCATGCCACGTCGTCTTGCGGCACTTCTGCGTGCTCGCGGGTGCCCTACCAGATATTAGGCAGGTGTACCAGTTTTTTTGGCTCTTCGGTGTATATATACGGATAGGAAAATTTCGCGAATTAATGCCAAGGTTTCAAACCCTTGTACACTGAAGTCGCCTTTGCTATTGGATCAGAGTTTATTATGCACACCCTACACGACTCTGAGCCTTGCAGAGATTCTGAGATTGAGACTTGCAAGGGAACAGGAAGCGAATCTTATACTGCCAGGTGTGGAGTAACACTGGGGCAGCAGCCAATCAACAAACATCTGAGACTCGACTGTACAAAGGATTGTGGAGTCTAGCCTACAGGTCAGTGAACTCGCAAAATTTTCCTATCCCTACTTATATACACTGAAGAGCCAAAAAAAACTGGCACATCTGCCTAATATCGCGTAGGGCACCCGCGAGCACGCAGAAGTGCCGCAAGACGACGTGGCATGGACTCGACTAATGTCTGAAGGTATGCAGGAGGCAATTCACACCATGAATCTTGTAGGGCAGTCCACAAATCCATAGGAGTGCGAGGCAGTGGAGATCTCTTCTGAACAGCACGTTGCAAGGCATCCCAGATATGTTCAATAATGTTCATGTCTGGTGATTTAGGTGGCCAATGGAAGTGTCTAAAGTCAGAAGAGTGTTCCTGGAGCCACTCGGCAGCTACTCTCGACGTTTGGGGTGTCGCATTGTCCTGCTGGAATTTTCTACGTCCGTCGGAATGCATAATGGTAATGAATGAGTACAGGTGATCGGACAGGATGCTTACGTATCTGTCACCTGTCAGAGTCGTATCTAGACGTATCAGGAGTCCCATTTCACGCCAACTGCACACGCCCCATACTATGACAGAGCCTCCACCAGCTTGAACAGTCCCCTCCTTACATGTAGAGCCATGGAGTCATGAGGATGACTCCATACCCATACACGTCCATCCGCCCGATACAATTGGAAATGAGACTCGTCAGACCAGGCAACGTGTTTCCAGTCATCAACAGTCCAATGGCGGTGTTGGCGGGCCTAAGCGAGGCGTAAAGCTTTGTGTCGTGCAGTCAACAACGGTATACGAGTAGGCCTTCGGCTCTGAAAGCCCATATCAATGATTTTCCGTTGAATGGGTTCGCATGCTGGCATTTGTTGATGCCCCAGTATTGAAATCTGCGCCAATTTGATAAAGGGTTGCACGTCTGTCACGTTAAATGATTCTCGTCAGTCGTCGTTTGTCCCGTTCTTTCACCATCTTTTTCCGGCCGCAGCGATGTCGAAGATTTGATGTTTTACCGGATTCCCGATATTCACGGTACACTCGTGAAATGGTCGTACGCGAACATCCAAATGTTATCGCTACCTCGGAGATGCTACGTCACATCTCTCGTGCGCCGACTATAACAACACGTTCAAACTCACTTAAATCTTGATAACCTGCCATTGTAGCAGCAGTAACCGATCTAGCAACTTTGCCAGACGCTTGTTGTCTTGTATAGGCGCTGCCGACCGCATCACGTTGTTCTGATTGGTTCCATACCTCTGTTATTTGCATGCGCACGGCTGTACCTGTTTTTTTGGCTCTCCAGTGTACTCTGTGGTCATATCACGTGTATAATGTGTGCTTCACAGCTTGCTCTTGAGTTTTCGCGCCTCTTTCAGTATGCCTCAATTATAGGCTGTTCTTGGTTCTGGGCTTTAGCTACGAAAAAATGTGATATTTTATATTTGTAGCACGCACTGTTAAACTTTTAGCCAATGTCAGTGATTACTTTTTTCTCGCAAAATAATGGAGCGCAATGTTTTCGCATAAATACATGTCAAATTCACAATTTCACTGTTTTAGAAATGTACAAATAACGAAAACCATCTCACTCGTACACTGAGAAATGAGAAAATTCACACTGAAATAAGTAGTCAAGTGCTACTCAAGGCGTGTATAAAATTGTACAAGGAAAAGTATTTGCAATTTAAAAAAAATCTGAATTACAGGAAATTCTAGATTTTTTATTTATAGCTGCCGCTAAATTTTAGAAAATAACTTTCTTAACATACCTTAAAATGAATTAAGACAAGATCTTTCAGTTCGCCTTTTAAAATATTCTACATATAGTTTGGTTTATTTTATTTGTACATTACAAAACAGCAAAACCTATACTTCTACGTGTCATTCTGCAGAAACCATGCAATCTAAAACAACTGTATCCTAGGAAAAAGTAGTCACTGATAATGACTACAAGTTGACCAATATATGGCGCAGTTATAAAATATTGAATTGACTAACTATTTCACAGTTTCACTCGACCGACGCACTAATAAAGTGATCAGGCGCATGACAATGTCAGCTTTACATGTGGCGGGAGAATACACGATGTGCACGCAAGTACATCTAAGGCAGGGCTTTCGGAAGGGCCCAGTTTATCGTGAACAGACTATGCACTAGCAACGTGAGTGTACGACCAAGAGCAAGCGCTGGCATTCTCGAAAGCAGTTTTCCACCCGCCACAACGTTGAGTGTCTACGATCCACCCCAAGTACCCTAGGATAGTTGCTAGGATAACTTACGTTTTGTTGCTACCGCAGACTACAGCAGAAGTCGCAATAGCCCGACCAAGACGACGCGACATCAGAGCAAGACAGTACTGCATGTGATATTTCATTCAGTGTTCACAACACCCCGACGACACCTGCCCCACAAGTATTGTACTTTTCTGTCGGCAATTCCTAGAGCGGCAAGTCATCCGTGTAATATAATATACCATCCAACATTTACGATGTGAATCAAGCGATGAAGTGAATAATTCTTCGCGTTTGACAATACTTAAATTCGTACGTTAAACAAAGGTATTTATAAATTAACCGAAACGTGATTTTGTCGCCAAGTTAGTATATTATTTACCACAACAGTGTAAAACGTACACGGGGTTTTGTTTTGCAGTGTTATATCTGCGTTCTTTGCGCACTCCAGTGAGCCCAGCACGACGGGAAGCAGAAATATAATCGGCATTTGTCGGGATGTCGGGGCTGTGATTTTTTTCTAGCAGACGTCACAGGGACATTGCTTTTCATTGGCTGCTACTCGGAAATCGTGTCGGATTCGTCAGGGTTTTGTCACTACGACTTAAGAATGGCATAGACCGATTATCGTTCGATCATGTCTCCAGTACTGATTTACTGGTAAAGCCACGTGATCAACTGTGATCAACGTGGTTGTTTACTTTTGAGTTTCTAACAGGCCAATCCTTTTATCCATTTTCCCCCTACGGTAGCTATAGCGGAGACTAGAACATGGCTGTGAGACGTACTAGTTTGACTTCACGCATCGCCAGGGCGGATTACCCAGTCATGGCAACCCAAGACCTGAGTTACCTGGAAATCTAAGTGACTTCTTTCTACCTGAGGGGCCGCGGTGGTGCAGTGGTCAGATAACTCACCTTCCAACTTGGCGAACCGAGTTCGATTCCAGGCGGGGTCGCTCCCGCATTTTCGCATGCGGGCATCGTGCCGGACGATGCCGCTGGTGGGCGGATTTCCTCGGGGATCTCCCGTTTCCCTCTCTCTTGCATTCCGGCGCTGCTCCATGCTCACCTCACGTCACCCTCATAGGCTCTTAAACGCCCAAATCTCTCCACCCCATTCCACTCTACTCTCCACTTTCCACCTGGCACGCCCGACTAATAGAGGGCCCATAAACTTTGAGAACTCCTTTCTTGAGCAGTATGTTTCGCGAGTTCATTCGACATTTAGTCTCGATTTGACTGTTCCGTTTACTACCCAGGCGCTTTAATTTGTTCAGTGGCTCATGCCGTTATGATCAACACCTCATCTAGTGTAATACGAGGATTTCAACTTAAAATATTGATTCGTAAAAACATTAAAAAAGCTTTTAACACGAAGTTTAGTTTCAGCTCGATTGTTTATCGAAGTCACAGAAGTGGCGGAGCCGCGGTGGAGTAGTAGATGCGTGCGATTATCTCTGGCTCTTCCTACAATCGTATTATTGATCCACAAGTTGTGTCAGGAAAATAGTCGTCTGATCACAAAAGCGTCGTCCTTAAATGTGTAAGTTCGAGCCCGGCACCTCTCGAATTCGCGGAATTCCCTAGTCTTCTAACTCATGGCTTACCTGGGAATCGAAGCCGGGACCTCGTGTTCAGGAAGCACCTCGACGAACGCGCTCGCCTCCCGCCAAGGCGAACAGGGTTCGATTCCCGGCGTGGACGCTCTCGCAGATTTTCGCACGCGGGAGCCTTGCCGGGAGACGCCGCTGCTGGGCGGGTTTTCTCTCGGATCTCCCGTTTCCTCCCCTCCTTTGCATTCTGGCGCCGCTCCAGACTCATCCTTGCCTCACTTTCATCGGCTCTCAAGGACCCCCGTTATTTCATTTCAGGCCGCCCAAAACCTCTCCACTGTGTTTAAGTACCGATGCGGTGCTCAACTTTCGAGAGGGTCCTATGTGACCGTGCTTGCTAAGGCGTCACAACAAATCCCAAAATTTCGCTTCAACGTCTCAAAATTTAGAGTCATACAAGGCGTGTGCCTGGAGGCAATAATTTGTTCGACCTGCTCGTCACGCAAGCTGACCCCGTGGTAACCACGTCTACCAGGGAACTAATTGCGTAATAACACACATGAAACACAAATAAACTAGAAANAGGCGAACAGGGTTCGATTCCCGGCGTGGACGCTCTCGCAGATTTTCGCACGCGGGAGCCTTGCCGGGAGACGCCGTTGCTGGGCGGGTTTTCTCTCGGATCTCCCGTTTCCTCCCCTCCTTTGCATTCCGGCGCCGCTCCAGACTCATCCTTGCCTCACTTTCATCGGCTCTCAAGGACCCCCGTTATTTCATTTCAGGCCGCCCAAAACCTCTCCACTGTGTTTAAGTACCGATGCGGTGCTCAACTTTCGAGAGGGTCCTATGTGACCGTGCTTGCTAAGGCGTCACAACAAATCCCAAAATTTCGCTTCAACGTCTCAAAATTTAGAGTCATACAAGGCGTGTGCCTGGAGGCAATAATTTGTTCGACCTGCTCGTCACGCAAGCTGACCCCGTGGTAACCACGTCTACCAGGGAACTAATTGCGTAATAACACACATGAAACACAAATAAACTAGAAACACCCCCCCC
>NQII01006865.1:64472-75515 GCA_002778355.1 Clitarchus hookeri | reverse complement strand
CCCCCCCCCCCCTTTTCTACCCCAACTTCTGCATTCCTGTATTCATTCCCAACCCAGGGAAAGAAATATTTGTGTATATAATATGATTTTGTGATTGATTTATGAAATATTTAGTACCTGTTAAGTCGTAAGGTAAGACATAAAGAGTAATTACTGAACCAGAAATGCATACAACATATAATGTACCAAAGTAAATAAAACGGATGTTAAAAGCAGTAAAAAGTGATACATGACACTATAACAATGAACTCCAAAGCTCGTATGTCAGAAATATATGAGTATACCGACGAGAAAAATTTCCCCCCTTCTACATTTCCACCCATTTGAACGCTGGTCACCATTTGACTGTTGGGATGGGGAGAATTTGTATTGTAGTGTGTATGGCTTACTAACGTCCCCCCGACGTTATGCCTGAAGGCTTATCAAGGGACGGCTTACAAACTAACTCATGGCCTAACTTAAACCAACACCCATGCCTCGCCTGGGATTCGAACCCAAGACACTTCCGCGCCCCAGGCTGGCGGCGCACCAAAGTACTGCGCCAAGGGCAGTCAGCGGAGTCGGGAGAAAGTCAAGCTGTTTAGGTAACGTTAATTCGCTTCGTCGCACACTATTCTGCGTTACGCCCCAGTCGACACCTACGTCGACAGACGCCAAGTATTTTACTCCTCGCGAAACAGGTTTTCGCATTTAACTTTCGGGGTTCGGTTGGAAGAACAGTTTATAACCACGTGGGTTTAGGTTGTTATGGTGTGATCAGGCCTTAGCTGAACGGCTTGCCTGATCACACCTTCAAACATTAAACCTGGAAACGAGCGGGATTGCAACGCCACCATTTGGTCGTCGACCCTTGCGAAAGAAGACAGTTGCAGAAGTTAGGTTTAATTAAAATGGCGTGAATCATAATGTAATTAAATAATCGTAGCGGTATTCAATTTAAAGCTCCCCCGATCAATGGTCATTTAAATAGCAACTGTATAATCTTCATGTAATAACACTCATCTTATACTGTTGTGCTCTACCGAATCATGAGTCATTATTGAGCTACGTCCCTAAATACTTTCAAGTACGAGCTAACTGAAAAGTTAGTTCATAACAAGGCGGTGATTCAATACCATGGAAATTCGATATATAATTTACGTTGAATGAATGTCAAGTACTGGGGGGCCTCGGTGATATAGTGGTTAGGCTACTCGCCTCCCATCTGGGCGAACCGGCTTCTATTCCCGGTGGATCGCTCCTCCCGGACTTTCGCAAGTGGGAATCGTGCCGGACGATGCCGCTGTTCGGCGGGCTTTCTCGGGGATCTCTCGTTGTCCTCGCTGCTTCATTCCGGCGCTGCTCCGTACCCACCTTAATCACCCTCGTGGGCTCTCAAGACCTCGCTGTTAAGAGCCGCCCAGATCTCTTCACTCGCTCAATTTTATGTACTGTTGTTTAATGTTTACAGAAATACTCTTACCGTTTAATGATACATGTCGCTTGTTTTCAAAGCTGGCATTNTGTACTGTTGTTTAATGTTTACAGAAATACTCTTACCGTTTAATGATACATGTCGCTTGTTTTCAAAGCTGGCATTTATGTAACGAATGTTAGGAGAGTATTAATAATACGATAGGCGTATTTCTCTACAGATATATGATTTAACTACTTGTTCCCACTTTTTTGCATTACATGACAATAAATTCATCTAATGGTGTTGCACGTATGAAACTGTAGACTATGGGAACGACAGGTATTTTCCGCTCTCAGTTTCCTGATGAGTTCCGTGCAGTAAACGAGGATCCGATTGGCTGCACAGCTCTTTTCACTCCGCGCCATCGGCGCACTTGTAAACAGGGCGTAGAACATTTTTAAAAATGAATTTCGACAGTGTATTCTAGCTGGTTCAGAATTGTCGTCAAATGCGCAAGAACTACAGTATTCCCCTCGTAACTGAATTGTATACATTTTAATACACGCGCATAGAGAGTGTGTGGTGCAATGTAGTACTTTCTACGTGAACCTAAAAGCCAAATTGCAAAAAAGAAAGTAAGAGCAATGACCTTGATATTTTATAACGTCGCTTCAAGCAATAACTTAATAACAGCGGGAGGTTACTGGCCAGACATTTCTTGCGCTCTGAAACCGTAAATGTGTCTCAGCTAAGAATAATTACAAAAGTATTTCTTAATTGACAGAATTTCCAATTATCCATATCAGCAAAAACTTACGTAACATACCAAAGCTGCATTAGATCATCTGTGCCGTCGGGCGCTGTGCGCGGATATAAAAAAAAACATGGGGTGTGGCTGTGTCGGGGACACGGCCGTTTGTTTTGCGTCAATACGTCTAGGTTTTTACGTTTCGGGCACCGCTTCACTCGATCACATGGGGTTTCGTGGGTATCACTGGATTGCTCTTGAGATGCTCTTTCCAACCGTATACTATTTTTGTATTTCGACTTTGCTTTTCGACGAATATAGGCTGGCATTGTGTTAAGTTTTCCATTTNCAACCGTATACTATTTTTGTATTTCGACTTTGCTTTTCGACGAATATAGGCTGGCATTGTGTTAAGTTTTCCATTTATTTTTTTTACTTTAAACTCATACAATTTCACCATAACCACGCCACACAAATGTTTTATACACTCGATCGATTGATNTTTTTTTTTACTTTAAACTCATACAATTTCACCATAACCACGCCACACAAATGTTTTATACACTCGATCGATTGATCTTAACGAGAGCTGTTGATTAAAACCTAAACGAGCGTCGTAGCTACTTCGCGTCAAAAGTTATACTACGCGGAAATTATGAGACGCGGCGAAACGAACTCANCCCCGCCGCGCGCGACGCTTCGCAGTCCTCACTCAACGTAACCAATTCTTTGATCGTTCTGCAATCGAGTGGTGTAGTTGAATTTCAGATGTATGCGATATATCCGGAGCTGCAATGCAAACTGTATCTCCCGATTTTGTTCATGAGATTTTCTGGATTGCCCACTATGGTTGCCAATTCAAAGACGTATTCACGTCAAAAGAAAGAGGGCGCTATTGGGCTTGGTGTGGCGATCTGCAACTCAGCGGTGGCCGATAGGTTAGCGTGCTCGCCTTTCACCGAGCCGAACCGGAATACAAGAGTTGGGGAAACGGGAAATCCCCGAGATAACCGGCTGACTAGATCGTCCGGCGTGATTCCCACGTGCGAAAATCTGGTAGTAACGCGGCCGGAGATTAAACCCGGTTCAATTGGACCGGGGGGGACGAACAGTCTAACCGCTCAGCCACCGCGGCACCTTCTACAAGTTGAACAGTATGTGGTACAAAGATGAAATAAAAAAAATTTCGTAGCCAACTGCCTTAACAGCGGTGTCTTGAGAGAAGGAGACTAACCTCTTGCAAAGGTGCTGACAGACGCTATTAGGTTCCGAACGCAGGCCATTGGTCGTCTGACGAAAAACAACGAGACATCAGCTCAAGACGGCATCAATACCGCAGGTCCTTTGTGGACTGGAATCCTGAAGGATGCAAATATCAGCTGAGTGAATGGTGTGTTTATCACAGTGGTAATTCTGAATGCTTTTGTACAGCGCCGTGGAAGTGTAACAAGTGATCGTGTAGTTTGACAAAATAGCGTTTAAACTACCTGAGAGTACTGTCTCGTGCTCTCTNTCCCCCCCCCCTTAAATGGTTATTCTGGTTAATTGCAGTGTGTTTCTTTTTATTTACCGTGCACATAGCATTAGCACCTGTTTTAGTCGTAAATGTGTGTTCCAGTATGACACGTTAATTTTTCAAACTAATGTAAGAATATTTCGTCATTAAAATTGTTTGTGGTTGGTAAGATGAAAATTGTAATGGAATAAACTGGTTATATGAAAAAAAATTATATTCATACACTTAAGTATATTTTTTTTATAAAAGTTTGAAGTTTGTCGCTTTCAGGGAGTCTTTAAATATCAGTAATAATTTTGGATTATTTTTAGACAATTTCGCCCAACTTGCAAATTTTCCATATTATCAACGTTATCAGTAAGCTGTACTTATAGCTTACTAATGGCGTATTTCTACTGTGTATGCGTTTTACCGGGCACGGCAAGAACTTCTGTGTGACTTCGAAACTCAATGGATGACCAACATTTGAATACTAGCAATAAGAACATTGCTCACTGTGGTATTACATCGGCTCGTGATTCTATAAAGACGTTTAAGCAACGGCGGAGCGTGCTAAAGCCATTCGCGGGAAAGTATTACTTGGGTGAAGTAGTTCTTCGCAGTTGCGTTGTGGCTATAAGGAGCGCGTGTCGACGTCAATAATGAGTATTGCCACGCATCCAGTACACCCACGCAGGCATTTACTTGTACTTACGTGACGGAAGAGAAGGTTTTCTAGTTCTCAGGTGCAGCGGTGGCGTAGTGTCCAGGGCGCTCGCCTCCCACCACGGCGATCCGGACTCGATCCCCGGCGGGTTCACTCCCGGATCCTCGCATGTGGGAATCGTGCTGGACGATGCCGCTTGCCGGCGGGTTTTCTCGGGGTACTCCCGCTTCCCCCGCCCTTGCATTCCAGCTCCGCTCCATTCTAGGGTCTCATTTCTGTCATGCCCGGGGATGACGGTCACATACGGGGTCCCAGCTGGAAATACCGTCACTCGGAGGGTGTTGCTTTGCCCTGGGTGCACTCCCCACACGCCATTTTTCTAGTTCTCAAGCCTCGGAGGAACAAGCTGGCATAACAGTCGTGACGTAATAAATGCAATCAATCTAGTTTCTCAGCGGTCGCGCAATTATTTTGCTTTTCGAGGTGACAATATCGTGATGGGTAAGANAATGCAATCAATCTAGTTTCTCAGCGGTCGCGCAATTATTTTGCTTTTCGAGGTGACAATATCGTGATGGGTAAGATACCTCCGCGTTACATGAACGAAGTTGAACAGCGAATACGCAGTGTATTATCAGTGTGCCAAAAACTTCTGCTGTTACGGATATACTTCATTCTCTCAGCGCGGAATTTTTCCGTACCGGCCGTAACGTCAGCGCTAATTTTTTTTTACTACAACGGAACAGACTAAGGTGGTCACAATTTAAATGTTACATTTACACTGAGAGAAATCTGCGTGCCTCAAAAAAACTACCCAGCAAATGTATTTAACGCTGTAATGTTTAATTCGTTCATTGAATAAAAAAAATTTACTTGACGGAACTCTTTTGTTGGCTCAACAAACCAGCCTGAATAAATATTCGAGTTAACCATCTCTACGCATTTGTTTGNTGACGGAACTCTTTTGTTGGCTCAACAAACCAGCCTGAATAAATATTCGAGTTAACCATCTCTACGCATTTGTTTGCCCATAGAAATTATTGTTTCTACACAGAAAGACGTTTCTCTCAACGTATTTCCTGAATGTGGCATTAAAATATAATGAAATAGTTACGTGTGATTACCAACCAAATTCACTTGCTCTTGTAAATGGTTTTAAAGACTTACTGAAACCATTAAATAAATATAATGGTCGGAAGAACGTTTTTTGAGGGCTTCCACTTCTACGGCAAACATTGGGAGAACAATATAAGAGTAAATTTATGAGCTGAAGTCAATATTTTTTTTTTGTTTTCACAAACGTTCACAGTCGGTAATATNTGACGGAACTCTTTTGTTGGCTCAACAAACCAGCCTGAATAAATATTCGAGTTAACCATCTCTACGCATTTGTTTGGCCATAGAAATTATTGATTCTACACAGAAAGACGTTTCTCTCAACGTATTTCCTGAATATGGCATTAAAATATAATGAAATAGTTACGTGTGATTACCAACCAAATTCACTTGCTCTTGTAAATGGTTTTAAAGACTTACTGAAACCATTAAATAAATATAATGGTCGGAAGAACGTTTTTTGAGGGCTTCCACTTCTACGGCAAACATTGGGAGAGCAATATAAGAGTAAATTTATGAGCTGAAGTCAATATTTTTTTTTTGTTTTCACAAACGTTCACAGTCGGTAATATAAATCTTACGCCATACACTCATTTTACTCTCTCTCTCTCTATCTTTCTCTCTTTCTCTCTCTTTATCTCTATCTTTCTCTCTCTTTTTTTCTCTTTTTCTCTCTTTTTCTCTCTCTCTTTCTCTCTCTCTTTTTCTCTCTCTCTCTCTCTCTCTCTGTGTTTTATAGACCCACCTGCTGCGGAAAAAGTGGCGCTAATGACGTGACTCCCAGGTCAGATCGCATAATCTCCCGACGTGAAAATAAACTTCGTTCGTGTCAAGCTTTGTCTCCCGTTATTTCGCATTACCGGCGCCACAGCTGGCTTTGCGGGACGGCGCTTTGCAAACTCTCTTGTTCGCGCCACCCAGTTTTGCACAGTTCAGCTTGACGTGGGCGTAATTCAGCCTTAAGCCTGTATGTAGCCATGCGGGGGGGGGGGATCGTGGGTCGTAAAACCAGATACCTCGATCTCTTCCTTCAGTATTCATTCCATCGTCTACTGCGCCACACTCGCTACTTCTCACGTAATGAAATGCGGCAGTAGGGCATTCCAGACATGACGGATGCTGTATCGTAGTGGACCTCAGTCGTCACTGTCATTGCACGATTATTTCAGTTATGACTAGAATAATCAATTTGAAATATCATGATTTGTTTAAAAATAAATTTCTTTTGAAGATAACAACGGTTGTATTTCTCAGTAAAGTGTGTAGATAATTTAAACCAAATGATATTGCCTTAACCGCAATTGTATTCTTTTTGAAATTATACTTTTAGTGCTTTACAGTAATATTTTGTATGCGAGGAAAAAAATTCCTCTTCCATATTTTAATTGGCGTATTTTTCAAATTATCCCAAAGCGTATTACTTCCCTACATGTTTAAATATATCTAGAGAATACTTCCAAAGTACCTCATAAATGAGCAGAAATAATAACAAAAAAAAATCCAACAATATTAGGGTACGCTTAAACTTATCGTAATGGAAGGCTTATTATTGTTTATAGAAACAGTCAATTGGCGGAAGCAGGCGTCTAAAACTTATCACCTGACTGCAAATCGCTTTCCAAAGGAATTATGGTTGTTCATGCTTTTGCAGTCACTTTAATGGCACATGTACCTAGTCAGCAACTTAGTCGAACGATTTAGAAATAAAAATAAAAATAATGTCAATGACTGCACATAATAGCACGTAAATAAAAACTCCATTAAATACATCGCTGTTGGCTGGAGTATCCGGTGGTAGCTGAAGTCGACTTTTCTTGTACAGTAACAGTTGGCGTAATAGTGACAAGTGTGTCGTCGCCCGGTATGTACGTGGAACTAGGTATCAGGTCACATGGAACGTTAATTTTACCTGCGGCAGAATTATGTGTGACGGACCGGAAAAAGAAACTAAGTGAGCATTCCAAATGACTGTCCAATAGCCAAAAAACTTTTTTCTAGATTTTGGGAATAGTTCATGGTTTTGTGATGTAGATAATAGCTTGATAAAGTTGCCAGTCATATGAAAAATCATGCCCATTGTATGTGTAACGTAAATATAAGAATTGTAACATATAATCTAATTTCGTAGAAATTTTGAAAATTTATTTTAACGCAAACTTTGGTTTTAGTTACAGGATTTATTTAACTCACAGAAATGGAATTATGCATGTCCTTGTAAATCCAACAGTTTTTATTCACCTTACTTTTATGAATTTTAACTTTGTTTCGAAAGTTGGAATTGAAATACTGGTGAACAGCATAACCAATTTATAAGAAAGATTCTTCATGACATGAAAAATTATTTTCAGCTGTATCCCAATGTATTAATGCATTTAAAACTCATGTAAATCAATTTATTCCTTTAAGAAAAAGTTCTTCCTCTGTCATTTCTGTAGGGTATGTTTTATATCACAAATAAAAAGTTTGTAATATGCTGAAAATTAACAATATAATTTTAGACTGTTGAACGCCCCTAGCCGGGACCACGTATAACAAAGAACGCATGAAAAAGGTAGATAACTTTGCCTGGAGAGCGTTTGAAAAAAAAAACTATTTCTTTTCGTTTTGAAATTACTAAATATTCCCAGAATGTATCGATTGATATACGAAAATAACACAAACTTCAGACGAGGTTGGAATTTCACTTTCAAGACAAAAGACAGAACGAAAGTTAGAAACATTATTTCGGAGCCTTCCAGCAACTAAAACGGTCTTTCCAAGCTGCTGTAGCTAAAAACCCAGATTGGGCAAATGTGGACCTAGGAGAGAAATCCGCATTAAACTTTTCAACTTATTTTACACCAATAAAATCATAGTTACCGTTTGAATTTCAATAGTAAAATCAGCAGGGCGAAAATCCTACGGGTCATATCAGCGCTTTGTGCTTAGAGACGACGTGGAACTTGAAGCGCGTGCCTTTTTCGCCCTCACCGCTTCCTTACTTCTCATCCTCAGACGCAGGAAGAAATAATAATAATAATGGCGTGTGGGGAGTGCACCCAGGGCAAGGCAACACCCTCCGAGTGACGGTCTTTCCAGCTGGGACCCATAGGTGACCGTCATCCCCGGGCATGACAGAAGTGAGGTCCTAGAATGGAGCGGCGCTGGAATGCAGGGGCGGGGGAAACGAGAGTACCCCGAGAAAGCCCGCCGGCAAGCGGCATCGTCCAGCGCGATTCCCACGTGCGAGGGTCCGGGAGTGAACCCGCCGGGGATCGAACCCGGATCGCCGTGGTGGGAGGCGAGCGCCCTGTCCACTGCGCCACCGCTGCCCCGCTGCAGGAAGAAATATCCCGACGAAGGTGGGCACTTAAGTAGCAACTAGCAACACAGTACTTCCTGTTCCTGGCGTCATTTCACTGCGCTTACGAGCAACCGAACCTGGGGTACCTCAATCCCACTCATTCCCTTCCGACAAGTGATCGATCATCTTGCACAGTAGCAGAGGTGGACTGCATCTGCCACTCGCGGTTTTTGTTGGTCCTCTTAATATCTAGATGTTTTGTCAACAAAATAGGAATTTGCTCGAATACAAATTGTTCCATATTAGTTGGGAATACGAAAAATACACCAGGTCATATGCGTGGATAACAAATGTAGTGTCAAAAAGGGACATTTTGACGAACGTGGCTGCATCGCGACCAAGCACGCTAGTAGAATTATCATCTGCATTCCGGCACAATGTATTTTAAATGGGACAAAACTGGCATTCTATTGGCCGGCTGCAATCACGTGGCATCTCAATGATTGCCTGATAGATGTCAGCACAAAGTCTTATTGGTGTAATATGATTGGTTTAATGTCAACATGGCGTCATATAGCTTGCATATGGGTATATTATGAGCTGAATTTGGGGGGGGGGGTCAACTGTGAGGCTTAGTCAGAAACCGATGTGGAAGATACATCGTCTCAGCTTGTGAAAGCAATTATAGAATATGATGATGAGAAAGGTTGCAGGTCCAACAGCAGTACCTACACCAATACTGCCATCGACTTCTCCTAGCACGAGGCTGACAGTGGCAGCGACTTCTTCAGATGGCTCACCTGCAGCAGTGTCGCCATCGACTTCTTCAGGCATGATGAGTACTGTTCGTGTACGCAGGTGTTTCGAGTGGAGTTGAGAGATTTGAGCGGCTCTTAGCAACTAGGTCTCGAGAGCCGATGAGGGTGAAACGAGGTGAGAATGGAGNGGAGTTGAGAGATTTGAGCGGCTCTTAGCAACTAGGTCTCGAGAGCCGATGAGGGTGAAACGAGGTGAGAATGGAGCAGCGCCGGAATGCAAGGGTGGCGGAAAAGAAGAGAACCCCTCGAGAAAACTCGCAGACCGGTGGCATCGTCCGGCACGATTCCCACTTGCGAAAATCCGCGAGTGGCCCGACCGGGGACAGGGGATTGAACCCGGTTCGCCTTGGTGGGAGGCGAGCAGTCTATAAAATCAGCCACCGCAACCTCCGATGCTCTGAGATGTCTGTGCCCTTCCCCTACCCAAATTGCAATGCTGTGAGCGTATGCTCAAGTCAGTCGAAGTATTTTGTTCGTATTGAAAGAGTGGATGTGTTGAAATTTCAAAAATTCAAACAAGCACGTCTGTCACTGCCGACCATATGTGACTGACAGTCGTGTTGGCGATGGGCGTGTCAACGTGGGGGGGGGGCCATGCTCGGCTGACGCAAATCGGTCTTTCTCGTCTCTAGTCTGTGAGCAGAGGTGTGGCAGTAAGAGTAGTGTAGAGCAAGTAAGAGTAGTGTAGAGCAAGTAAGAGTAGTGTAGAGCAAGTAAGAGTAGTGTAGAGCAAGTCAGAGTAGTGTTGAGTAAGTAAGAGTTGTGTAGAGCAAGTAAGAGTTCTGTAGAGTAAGTAAGAGTTGTGTAGAGGAAGTAAGAGCAAGTAAGTAGAGCAATAAGAGCAAGAGAGACGCGAGTAGAAGCAAGAATGTTTATTAGTAGCAGTGCGTGCGTGCAGGCGGCGCTGTCGTCGGGCGCGGACGGACAATCACGTTGTCTTGGCGACGACGGTGATCTCCATGTCGAAGCAGGCGACGGTGTCCACCGTCTGGTCGGTGAGGGTGAAGTGTATTGGCAGCTTCCCCAGCGGCTGAAACACAACCACCGTCACGTCACATCTCGCCGGCTTTACTTCACACACTTCACAGTCACACACTAGAAGAAACAAATGCGTACAAAGCTCTTTGTATGTAAGTTCTTCGTGGTTTCGTCACACTGTTTAAATCAAACTTCAGAAAAAATCACCAAATTTATGACTTTTTAGTAGCTTCCTAAATATTCCACGGGTCACAAGCGTATTATACTTTTGTTAAAATAAGCATACTTTGTTTCTAAATTAATTTTAAATGTAATTTATATTTTATCCATAAATTACTATATTTAATTTATAATTTATATGAATAAAACCAGAGAGAGAGAATAGTTTCGTTGGTAATGTCTAGTAAGAAATAGTTCGCATGAGAAATATTATTAAACTGAGTGCGTACGAATGCGATGAGTTGTCACTTTGGTGTAATTTTCTACACTCGGTTAAGCTTTGTTTGCTGCAAGTAGATCTTTAGCAGAGCTTCAGAAAAGTT
>NQII01006865.1:33463-61852 GCA_002778355.1 Clitarchus hookeri | reverse complement strand
CCCTTGGTATTGCGTAGGTATATAGCACACGCCTTTACTAAAGCTCTCGGTGTTTCAACAGATATCGCAAACACAACAGCGCACACTCACCCCAGGTTTGTTCAAGCTTAATCCAGGATTAAAATTTACACCGCTGTCAATTGCACGTGGGTGACACATTTTTCAAGTCGGCCATATTACGTGAAAATTTCAAAAAAATTCCTGGAGAAGAAACTGCGTTGAAGTACAGCAGGAAGCGATAACAAACACGTCCACTTCATTCACTCATGACAGATACAGAAACTTAGGTAATTATTAAGTTTAGGGGCTTTTCTGAAAAACACAAAAAAAATTCAAAATTATGATATATTTCTACTCTACTAATTACGTAGAACACGAATATATTACGGGCGTAGCTTTAAAATAACTACAACATAATTTAAAAAATTGAACAAAATTGCAAAATGAGCAGCATAGCCAGTTTGTTTACGTTTCTGAACGAAACGTCCTAGACCAACATAAATTGCATTAATGTGTTCTGCACAGCTTACCTTGTTCATATTCAAGAGGGCGTAATGTTAAAATAAGTAGAACATATTTTTAAAAAACTTGCGAAATATGTTTGTTTACGTCTGTTAACGCCAGAGGAATTATACCAGCCCCCTACCTAGGTCAGTCAATTTACATTCTTTTGGTGTGTTTTACGGTTCCTTTAAATCCCTACAATCCTACATTTGTACTTTAGTGTAAAACCCAAACATCCTAGGTTAGTGTAAAACCCTACTATCCTAGGTTAGTGTAAAATCCAAAAATCCTAGGTTAGTGTAAAACCCAACAATCCTAGGTTAGTTTAAAAATGAAAAAAGGGGGTTCACCCATTGTGGGGTTAGGTTCTGTTAGGTTAGGTGGACACATATTACGAAATTAGTCGGACGTTAATGCCCCTAGTATATTCGTGTTCTTATTAGTAGAGTGGAAATATACCATTTTCCATTAATTATTTTTATTTTTACAGAAAAACCCCTAAACTTAATAATTACCGAAAATTATTTCACACGTTAATGAATAATTTACTTTAAGAAGTACGAACTGCCATTTAAAATCAAGTTGGCCGTAACACTGTTATGTTGAAACGGGAGCGCAGGCAGGTAAAAAAAAACCACATAATGAACGAGGCTACTTGAACGTTGCGTTAGCCAAGTAAAGACGTGAAAGAGTTACAATCATAAGTGTGTTTACCTTCAAGCCAAGTTTTATTATTTGCAAACACCAAAAATAAACTAAATTCCAAGTGACGGAAGTTTTTTACATGTAACTACTTCTCGAAGTTCGCTGCCAACTGAAATGTGAATTTTGCGGTCTTTGTTTACATTAAAATAGATGCAGTTAATGCAGTGATTTTTTTTTTCAAAGGTTGGTTTCAAAAGTACTTACTTTGTCCTGAACAGCCTTCAGAAATGAAATGTACACACATACATAATTTTCACCCTTACTTCGAAAAATTAGTGTGGATATAACAAAAGTTGTATAAACTCAAAACATCGATTCATCAAATTTCATTACACAAAAATAATTACTTCCACTACAAACTGAACGGAACACCATTTGGTTGATGATTTCACATATTTTGATACGTCTCAAAGAACTGCATTTGCAGTTTTCGTCAAAGTTGCTATCATAGGGTTGTTTATTATGGTAAGTGATCTTTAAGCAGAAGAATTATATCATGATGCTATGCTTTGTGTGAATCCGATATATTAAAAGTCTATATCTAAATTCTTAATAAGCTGACAAGTTAAATGTAAAAAAAATAATTTAAAATTTATTATACTGACATAATTTCCTCAAAAAAGTCTCCAAAAAATTTTGAAAATAATGGGCTAAAACTTTTTAGCCTCCCTCCTCGCTTTATGTTTACATGTTTTTACGAACGAACGTATTTTTTGATCTACAAAAGATATTTTTAGAAAAATCTATAGCCTCGTGAACAATATATAAAAGAAGATCAGTGTTGTGTCGTAGAGAGGAGCGTGAATGGACCGTATCACGACAGTGTTTTTTATGTTCTATTGTTTTGTAATAATGAATGAACGCACTCGAATACATTAGTTGAGTGGCTGTGTGGTGCAAACCATTGTTACTTTCTATACGCCAATAACAGTACAGCATTTCGTCGGAAATGGGTTAAAAAATCCACAGCATCTCAAGTGATACGTTTGACGAATCTCGAGCGTGCGAACTTATCTCACATCAAACGGCGTGCTGATGACGCAAGTCGATTTAATCGATGACAGGAGTGATGTTGAAATGCTACTTCAGTCTCGATTCACCACTTGTATTGTTCTCGCGACAGGACTAGAAGACGTGGTGAAGATATGCCCTACCACCATCGGTTCAAGTGAATGGCGGCATTGATCTGATGGCGCAAGCAAACAAGATCAGTTATTTAAGGGCGTCGCTTCCTTCGCAATCTAGCTTCAACTTTTTCAGTGTAAAGGAAGTCTAAATAAATCAATAAAGAGAGGCCATAGTGATATAGTGATCAGACCATTCACCTCTTGCCACGAAAAACCGGAACCGATTTTCGTCGAGACCAAACCCATATTTTCACATGGGGGAAACGTAGCGGACGTTGGCTTTTACCTGTGGTTTTCTCGAGATACTCCCGTTTCCCCCAAATTGCATTCCGTCGCTTATCCAGCTTCACCCCACTTAATTCCCACCTACCCATTAGGCGCTAAAGACCTCCACCTAAGGACCACCCAATATCTCTCCCTCTCTCTCTATCTACCCATCTCTCTCTCTATCTATTATCTATATATCCATCTCTCACACATACACACTCTCTCTCTCTTTCTTTATCTCTCCAATCGTTAAATTTTCTGGCTCCGTTAAGGTGAACATCCATTACATTAGTGCCTCTTATAAGTTATGTTTATGTTGTAAGAAAAAACATCAAATATTAGAAACTCAGTAGGCCTACGGCTAAAATGAGTTGCGAACAAATTAATATGCCTGCGCTTCATCGTTAGTTGCTTATTAGTAAGAATTTGATAATATTGGCGTTAAAAATAAAGGGGCGAAACAAAATGTAAACAACATCAGACAATTTCTGAAGGGCATTGGCAAGTTTATCTTGTTAAGAAAGCCTTCTTTCTAAACTGTCAAGAATGTAGGGTCTGGCTTGTCACCTGGGCCCATGTAGGATAACTTGTAACTGTATACAGTAGAGGCACCCAACTGAACCTACACGAGAAAATCAGGAAACCGCCAGAGGTGTTTAGCTATCGAGAGCCGGGCAAATGTGTCAGATAAAGACCACCGTTGCGTTGCGCCTGACACTGTTCTATCGATCCGGGGAACTTTGACAGGAAGAGTTCCAGCTATCCGTCATTGCACTCAACACAGATAACCCCTCCTATACCACGACTGTCGAGGTTCTAGGGAGACTCATGCCATATCCCTGATCGTGCTTCCTACATCCACAGGTCCACTCCGCTGATGTTTCCTCGTGCCGTGCCGAACATCATCCTAAAGTCCCTGTCACACCGTCGAATTTTCCCGTCAAACTGTTTCCAATAAGTTTGGTCAAATAATGTCGGACAGTTGTGACATCATCGAAATTTCATTAACGTTGCCGTATTTGTCTGGAAAAGTTTGATGGCTCCAGTTTCCATCAAACATTTGAAGACTGGACCGGTTTTAAAATTTATTTCGTATATTAACGGGCTCAGCCAATCATAATCGTGCACGGCAAAAATGGTCGTTTCCTGCGTCACGAAACTTTAAAATAAGGAAGAATTGCTGGAAACGAAATAAGGTTATGACGATAATTAATTAAGTATAAGTTGTCTGAGCATGAATGCTATTGTGCAAGTATTCGCGGTTTCTTCGCAATTTTTTAATTAAAACCTTTGAAAAATCACCACATAAGACGTGTTTGGTTGTTTCCTATATATAACATGTGCCACAAGTATTTTATACTTGTGTTATCATAAAATTACCTTCATTTTTTATTAAATTGAATGGCAGAGCATTGGACTCGTCCCCGCCAGGACGCCAGTTAAAAGGAGACCAGAAGGAATATGAGAAAACCAAGGTGGCAGCAGACGATGTTGATGAAGGAGCATCCAAGATGGAGGGATCGAAAGGCAAGAGAGAGGAAAGGGTGAATGTAAAGGAGACCAGAAANTCCATTCCTGTCTCTAATGCTTCTTGTGAACGCGTATTCAGTATGATGGAACAAGTGTGGAGCAAGGAAAGAAACACATTGAACATATCTTCAGTAAAAGCTGAGTTACAAATATTACAAAATTTTAATTTCTCTTGTAAAACCTTTTATGATTATGTCCTAAAAAAAACCGGCAAATATTATATATGCTTCTCGAAAGCAATGTAAATATAAATTTAAAAATTAAAATTAACAAATATTAGCGAATTTCACTCACCCCCCCCCCCCNAATGCCCCTAGTATATTCGTGTTCTTATTAGTAGAGTGGAAATATACCATTTCCCATAAATTATTTTTATTTTTACAGAAAAACCCCTAAACTTAATAATCACCGAAAATTATTTCACACGTTAATGAATAATTTACTTTAAGAAGTACGAACTGCCATTTAAAATCAAGTTGGCCGTAACACTGTTATTTTGAAACGGAAGCGCAGGCAGGTAAAAAAAAACCACATAATGAACGAGGCTATTTGAACGTTGCATTAGCCAAGTAAAGACGTGAAAGAGTTAGAATCATAAGTGTGTTTACCTTCAAGCCAAGTTTTATTATTTGCAAACACAAAAAATAAACTAAATTCCAAGTGACGGAAGTTTTTTACATGTAACTACTTCTCGAAGTTCGCTGCCAACTGAAATGTGAATTTTGCGGTCATTGTTTACATTAAAATAGATGCAGTTAATGCAGTGATTTTTTTTTTGAACGTTGATTTCAAAAGTACTTACTTTGTCCTGTACAGCCTTCAGAAATGAAATGTACACACATACATAATTTTCACCCTTACTTCGAAAAATTTGTGTGAATATAACAAAAATAATTACTTCCACTACAAACTGAACGGAACACCATTTGGTTGATGATTTCACATATTTTGATACGTCTCAAAGAACTGCATTTGCAGTTTTCGTCAAAGTTGCTATCATAGGGTTGTTTATTATGGTAAGTGATCTTTAAACAGAATAATTCTACCATAATGCTCTGCTTTGTGTGAATCCGATATATTAAAAGTCTATATCTAAATTCTTAATAAGCTGACAAGTTAAATGTAAAAAAAATAATTTAAAATTTATTATACTGACATACTTTCCTCAAAAAAGTCTCCAAAAATTTTTGAAAATAATGGGATAAAACTTTTTAGCCTCCCTCCTCGCTTTATGTTTACATGTTTTTACGAACGAACGTATTTTTTAATCTACAAAAGATATTTTTAGAAAAATCTATAACCTCGTGAATAATATATAAAAGAAGATCAGTGTTGTGTCGTAGAGAGGAGCGTGAATGGACCGTATCACGACAGTGTTTTTTATGTTGTATTGTTTTGTAATAATGAATGAACGCACTCGAATACATTAGTTGAGTGGCTGTGTGGTGCAAACCATTGTTACTTTCTATACGCCAATAACAGTACAGCATTTCGTCGGAAATGGGTTAAAAAAATCCACAGCATCTCAAGTGATACGTTTGACGAATCTCGAGCGTGCGAACTTATCTCACATCAAACGGCGTGCTGATGACGCAAGTCGATTTAATCTATGACAGGAGTGATGTTGAAATGTCACTTCAGTCTCGATTCACCACTTGTATTGTTCTCGCGACAGGACTAGAAGACATGGTGAAGATATGCCCTACCACCACCGGTTCAAGTGAATGGCGGCATTGATCTGATGGCGCAAGCAAATAAGATCAGTTATTTATGGGCGTCGCTTCCTTCGCAATATCTAGCTTCAACTTTTTCAGTGTAAAGAAAGTCTAAATAAATCAATAAAGAGAGGCCATAGTGATATAGTGATCAGACCATTCGCCTCTTACCACGAAAAACCGAAACCGATTTTCGTCGAGACCAAACCCATATTTTCGCATGGGGGAAACGTAGCTGACGTTGGCTTTTACCTGTGGTTTTCTCGAGATACTCCCGTTTCCCCCAAATTGCATTCCGTCGCTTATCCAGCTTCACCCCACTTAATTCCCACCTGCTCATTCGGCGCTAAAGACCTCCACCTAAGGACCACCCATTTTCTCTCCCTCTCTCTCTATCTACCCATCTCTCTCTCTCTCTCTCTCTATCTATTATCTATATATCCATCTCTCACACATACACACTCTCTCTCTTTCTTTATCTCTCCAATCGTTAAATTTGCTGGCTTCTTTAAGGTGAGCATCCATTACATTTGTGCCTCTTATAAGTTATGTTTATGTTGTAAGAAAAAACATCAAATATTAGGAACTCAGTAGGCCTACAGCTAAAATGAGTTGCGAACAAATTAATATGCCTGTGCTTCATCGTTAGTTTCTTATTGGTAAGAATTTGATAATATTGGCGTTAAAAATAAAGGGGCGAAACAAAATGTAAACAACATCAGACAATTTCTGAAGGGAATTGACGAGTTTCTCTTGTTAAAAAAGCCTTCTTTCTAAACTGTCAAAAATGTAGGGTCTGGCTTGTCACCTGGGCCCATGTAGGATGACTCGTAACTGTATACAGTAGAGGCACCCAACTGAACCTGCACGAGAAAATCAGGAAACCGCCAGAGGTGTTTAGCTATCGAGAGCCGGGCAAATCTGTCAGATAAAGACCACCGTTTCGTTGCGCCTGACACTGTTCTATCGATCCGGGGAACTTTGACAGGAAGAGTTCCAGCTATCCGTCATCGCACTCAACACAGATAACCCCTCCTATACCACGACTGTCGAGGTTCTAGGGAGACTCATGCCATATCCCTGATCGTGCTTCCTACATCCACAGGTCCACTCCGCTGATGTTTCCTCGTGCCGTGCCGAACATCATCCTAAAGTCCCTGTCACACCGTCGAATTTTCCCGTCAAACTGTTTCCAATAAGTTTGGTCAAATAATGTCGGACAGTTGTGACATCATCGAAATTTCATTAACGTTGCCGTATTTGTCTGGAAAAGTTTGATGGCTCCAGTTTCCATCAAACATTTGAAGACTGGACCGGTTTTAAAATTTATTTCGTATATTAACGGGCTCAGCCAATCATAATCGTGCACGGCAAAAATGGTCGTTTCCTGCGTCACGAAACTTTAAAATAAGGAAGAATTGCTGGAAACGAAATAAGGTTATGACGATAATTAATTAAGTATAAGTTGTCTGAGCATGAATGCTATTGTACAAGTATTCGCGGTTTCTTTGCAATTTTTTAATTAAAACCTTTGAAAAATCACCACATATAAGACGTGTTTGGTTGTTTCCTATATATAACATGTGCCACAAGTGTTTTATACTTGTGTTATCATAAAAGTACCTTCATTTTTTATTAAATTGAATGGCAGAGCATTGGACTCGTCCCCGCCAGGACGCCAGTTAAAAGGAGACCAGAAGGAATATGAGAAAACCAAGGTGGCAGCAGACGATGGTGATGAAGGAGCATCCAAGATGGAGGGATCGAAAGGCAAGAGAGAGGAAAGGGTGAATGTAAAGGAGACCAGAAAGAATATGAGAAACCTCCCCCCCCCCAGGGATAGAATGGACAAGAGAGAGAGAGAGACAGGAAGGAATGAAAGAGCATGAGAATAAAAATCAGTCATAAGAGAGAAAATAAAGTAGACCGGAAGGGATATGAGAAAACCTCAAGGGATTGAGCAAGCAAGAGTGAACGGACATGGGGGATAGAGACTGGAAGGAATGAGAGGAGTTTCATGACCAGTCAATGGACTCGAACATTCTTCAGACAGGATGGATGTTGCTGGCATGGAATGGCAGAGCGTGAATGTTCGAGCCACATTGTAGGGTCACGCTATTTTCGGTCTGAATAACTCATAAAAATTTTGGTACGGAGGAAAATTTGGGAAATTTTGGACGTTTTTGAGGGGAAAAAGGTAAAATGGCTGCCTTCTGCGAGGAATGACAGAGCAGGAAGTTGTCGCGTGACGTAATCCAAGATGGACGCCATTGCTCCGTATCCCCCATCGGGGAATTGGCCATTTCTAACTACTGAAACACCCATTTGAGCCATTTTCACTGTCACAAAAACATGCGTTAGAGAGAAATGGAGGAAGTGAAGAACCTATACAGACGCCTAACGTTTCTTAAATGCTATTCGGAAGCAGACCTCGCTCAGGCACGTTGGACGGTTTTTTAATAAAACGTTTTCAGCTGGAGCCCTGCACACCGTTCGGCAGTCTATGGAGACGGCCACCGTAAGTATCGTGTGGCGGCAGGTACCTTTGCCTGTATGGTGGCGCTGAAGGCGTACGTGGCGGCCGCCGCCTTCAGGATGGGGCACTTGTTCTTCAGCAGGTGGCTGCAGCCGTTCGAGTCGTCCAGCAGGTGGTAGGTCTCCGCGGCGTACAAGTCCGCCTTCAGCGACGTCACGTTCTTGGCTGCAACCAACCACAGTCAACACAACTCGCACTCACTTGTCTGCAACCAACCACAGTCAACACAACTCGCACTCACTTGTCTGCAACCAACCACAGTCAACACAACTCGCACTCACTTGTCTGCAACCAACCACAGTCAACACAACTCGCACTCACTTGTCTGCAACCAACCACAGTCAACACAACTCGCACTCACTTGTCTGCAACCAACCACAGTCAACACAACTCGCACTCACTTGTCTGCAACCAACCACAGTCAACACAACTCGCACTCACTTGTCTGCAACCAACCACAGTCAACACAACTCGCACTCACTTGTCTGCAACCAACCACAGTCAACACAACTCGCACTCACTTGTCTGCAACCAACCACAGTCAACACAACTCGCACTCACTTGTCTGCAACCAACCACAGTCAACACAACTCGCACTCACTTGTCTGCAACCAACCACAGTCAACACAACTCGCACTCACTTGTCTGCAACCAACCACAGTCAACACAACTCGCACTCACTTGTCTGCAACCAACCACAGTCAACACAACTCGCACTCACTTGTCTGCAACCAACCACAGTCAACACAACTCGCACTCACTTGTCTGCAACCAACCACAGTCAACACAACTCGCACTCACTTGTCTGCAACCAACCACAGTCAACACAACTCGCACTCACTTGTCTGCAACCAACCACAGTCAACACAACTCGCACTCACTTGTCTGCAACCAACCACAGTCAACACAACTCGCACTCACTTGTCTGCAACCAACCACAGTCAACACAACTCGCACTCACTTGTCTGCAACCAACCACAGTCAACACAACTCGCACTCACTTGTCTGCAACCAACCACAGTCAACACAACTCGCACTCACTTGTCTGCAACCAACCACAGTCAACACAACTCGCACTCACTTGTCTGCAACCAACCACAGTCAACACAACTCGCACTCACTTGTCTGCAACCAACCACAGTCAACACAACTCGCACTCACTTGTCTGCAACCAACCACAGTCAACACAACTCGCACTCACTTGTCTGCAACCAACCACAGTCAACACAACTCGCACTCACTTGTCTGCAACCAACCACAGTCAACACAACTCGCACTCACATCTACTTCGCCCTTCGTTGAATGCTTATTAAAGATGCTGATAACAAAAAAAAACATTTTTTTATGGTAGTCGAAATACTTTTCTGCTTGGAGACATTTCATAGAATTACTAATTTCTCATAAAAAATTATTTAGACCTTATATTTTTTTATAATGGCTTGTAAAACATCACAATATTAGTGCTTTCGGGACGTACAATTAGTTAAATACAACTCACTTACCGAAATGAGAAAATCCACATTGAATAATATTTCATTGATTACTACAAGAAATTTTTAAAATCCAGCTATGAAATTTCACAATATTAAGAAATTATTCAAAATAAGGCAATTTTTGTATTTGTTTTAATTTTAGCAGTCTACGATTTTTAAAGGGGGGAAAAAAAATATTTTGCTAAACATACCCTAAAATGAATTAATACATGACGTTTCTGTCACCATTGTTAAATTTTCTGAGCATGTTTCCGTTTATTTTAGTTGTACCTCCCAAAACACGAAAATCGTGATTTTAACATGCCATTATGAAGAAACTATGCGAACTAAAAAATTTATATTCGAGTAAAGAGTACTTAAAAGTGGTGTCTACAAGTTCTATGGCATTTTGTGAAAATGTAAAATAATGACATCTTTGGAGCCTTTAAGGGCTCTGGAAAGGTCTGATAGTGCGCAAATTCTCTAAAACACAAAACCAAGAACAGGATTTCAGCTACTTAATATATTTTGATAGAGTAAGATTGATTGAAAAGTTATGTGAATTCTTGTATAGGATATTCATGGTAAAGTGAGCACTTTTGAAAACCCTCTCTTTTGGAATAAGAGTCAATAAATATTTTTTATTTTTAGCCTTAGACGTAAACTTTCGAGTGCGGTGGAATATATACTCTGTGTTTATTACTTGAATGGCAATATTTATTACAAAAAATTGTTAAAATATAAGAAATGGCAGAAAGAAAAAAGTAACTAGGGCCTCGAAAGTGCTCACTTTACCGTGAAAAGCCTATAAGTGCCATATACAACAATAGTTGGTGCAGTCTATGTATAGTCTCCAATTTAAAAATTGCCCATTTGTTGCGAAAAATTAGTGAGATAAACCACAAAATTAGTGAACATGCCAAAACGATATTGAAATGAATATATCTTGAGATAAAAATACTTTTTTTTCAAAAACATGAAATTTTGTTATAGTTAAAGAGTGGTTTTAATTTTTTTACCATAAAGTACTAAATTATAAAATTGTGTAAATTCGAAAACAAGTATATTTACATTCGTTCTGATTTTGTCGTTTCTATTTGTTATTAACCAATAAAAAATTAAAAAATTTATATTCGAAAATTATACATTCGATTAACTATTGCTGTATGGGATGGTTTTGTTAAGTCAAATGTATGGTCAGAGAAACAAACTCCGTCGTAATATATTAATTAGATCAAATTCAGTTCTTAAATTTATACTTTATATTTTGAAAACTAGTAATTGAGAGTTTTGTTTAGCTGTTTATTTCAGCATGTTGAGTACCCTTCCAAAAAAATTGCAAGAATGAGGATTGTAACGGGACTTCTGATTGGTATAAAATCTTTGATCACGTGAAACTGTGGAATAATTATAAACGTAAATTTTTTTAATTACGCTTGGTTATATCTAAAATGTATGGTAAACAAAAATAAACCTACTTCAGTTGCCGTTTATTTGAACATCATATTTTTAGCCTTCGAAACACGGAAGTAATTTTTCGATATTCACTGCCAACGGTACTGTTATTACTCCAGTCAAATGTCTGGAGTTAATTTCCAAAAGGTTGATTCCTTAACCGTTCAGCGAACAGCAAAACAGCCACATTGAATGGAGGTTTCCGTTTCAACATCAGGCCGAGTATGCTGAAAGTTTTTGAACGGGGATACCTGTGTGGGCATTCTGGCCGACACTAACACTAGGTGCGAGGTTTTGACCCGTGTTTTCGTCTCCTCGGCCAACGTCGCTCCAGCGGTTCTCCACTCTTGCTCTGCTCATTATCGTGGGCCTGGTTGCACTGGGCCAAGAATGAGCATAAGGGAATGCCGTCATACTTAACTTTTCGTGTGTAGGTGAAGCGCGAGCGCGGTAGTGTTTAAATGCATTGTGTTGTAAGTATTTAGCTTTTGTGTTTTTAAATTATTTTCGGACCAGTATGACGGACTCAAAATTCAAAGTTCCCTGTGGCGCCCTGCGAAACAAAAGAGCCGATCTAGCTTTTGTTTGCGGGAGTTAACGTACAGTAGAAAGAAGCGCTNGACAACGGATTGGAGAGATGTGCGCGGTTCTTAACATAGAGGTCTTGAGAGCCGTTGAGGGTGAAACGAGTTCTAGTCTGGAGCAGCGCTGAAATGCAGAGCTGGGGGAAAACGGGAGATCCCCGAGAAAACCCGCCGACCGGCAGGATCCCCACTTGGGAGTGATCCCCGCCGGGAATCGAACCCATTTCGCCTTNCCACTGCACCACCGCGGCCCCTACATCGTGACGGTGATTAACTGTAGGCCTGTATGCTAGAGATCATGAAGGCTCCCCTTCCCTGAGAATGGTTGGGTGCTCCAGTCGAGTTCTGGAGAAACACCCGGGGTTTGGATAGTACCCTGGCCAAACCCCACGTCTAGTGCTGAGTACCGAGTGTCTCGGTACTTGTGGAAGGATGTGGCCGTGCACGTTTGTGAATCAGCTTGGGGCTTTGAACCTTGTCGACACAGGCGAGTTCCGACGTTCGATACAAGCCAAGAAAATTAATGACTCGCTCCATGTCCACCGCAGCATCAACGCCAGCTCTGTTTGTCTCTGCATTGCCTCTCACCATCGTCTGTCGGTCCACAAAACACCGTACGCTTACGCTACACTGTACCGTGCAACGTACATTGCTGGCCGCCTATCAGCCAGTAAGATGTTTATTTTCGTTTTTATTGCGCTTACATGGCTTGCGCTGACTATACCATAAGAGATACATCAAATTAATGTGCTACAGAATTGTAGCTCTCAAAAAGGTCTACAGAAAAATCCGCGATAGCAAATGTAACAATTTTTTCTTTCAAAGTATCGCTGTATAAAATTGTTACCGGGCGAAGCTGGGCCAGTTCGCTAGTATTTTTTATATAAATTACAATATTGTATTTATAATTAATATTGATAAAAAAAAGAGGGGGGAAACATGCATGTTGATAATGCCTAGTAAAATATAGTTATTATAGAAAATAATATTACACTGAGTGCGTACGAATGCAGTGTATTGTTCCTTTGGTGTAATTGTCTATAGTTGGTTAAGCTTTGTTTGCATTAGGCGGAGAAGCGTCTTGGAGGTAGACCTTTAGTATGGCTTCGTAGAAGTTGGAAGTAACCGTGATTAAACTATATAGCTGGAGCTGACCGCCCTACCCGAGGGACAGGCTCGTCATTGCGGCCAGTTCGAGTGCTGATCGAGATAAGAGTGGGACAGCGGCAGAATGAAGTTACGTGGAAGAAATGGGATTACCCCGAGGAAACCTCATGACGGCAGTGTAGGTCATACTCCCCACACAATAATGCCCGACAAGAAAGTCCCAAACCCCGTGAGCCTGGGATCGAAACGGGAACCCCAAGTGTGGGATGGTAGTGGCTAACCAAGACGTGACAATACCAGAACGTAAGTTTACAAATGAAACGTCGTTATTGAAATACTTTGCCTTGATGCAAGATGATGCTAGGCGCTAAAGTCGGTGAACTTTAAAATGTAGGTAGTGTTTCCTGAATATGCTATTTGCTTTATATCCGCGTATCCTGAATTCGACCATACCTCCAATTAGCAGTTAATTTCTGAAATCATTATCAACTTACAGTTTCTATATTTTTTAATTGCAGTATAATAGTTTAAATTAGGAAGAAGCTGGTTGTTAAAGAACATATTGAGGCAGAACTCGAGAATATTGCACTGAAAGAAATTTCACATAATATGATACCCATAAGTAATTCGCACTACAATCCGGGTGTTGCGGGTTATATTTCATCCTCCTCAATTAGTATCCATTTTAGTGTCTAAATTACATAGTGAACTATAACTAAAAGGTTTTAATGTACCTAACTTATGAAGACATTCAGAATAACATAGGAATTATTCTAAAATAAGAAATACGCTTTCACGACAAATGCAAAACAACATTGAATATTAGTGTCAGTCGCATTATGCAACCACCAAGAAATACTTGCATTTCGTTTAATTCAAATGAGACATTGGCATAAAAAGAGTTACACAATTTGCCTAGAAACAACAACAGATCATTGTGTCGAAATAATTAGCACTATTTTCAATAAAATGAAGATGTGTATAAAAGTGATGCAACTGACAGGTCATTAAAAAGAGTTTTGTTAACAATGTGTGTCGGAAAAAAAAATTGATCATAGCTGGTTAAGAGATGCATGTACCGTCCAAACAGAAATATGGGATACAACGACACTACGATTCACGAATATTTACCTGAATTAGGTACGTGGCACGATATCTTGTTCAAAAGACGCGAAATACAAACCAAGTTATTAATCAATTACTTGCCCCCAAAAATTAGCGACAATCATACCAGCAAGCAAGCAAAAGTAACTTTACTGATGTTTTGTGACCCTATTTGTCACCTACGTATAATATAGGGTATTTTATATTTAAAAAAACATTCATGATGCACGTAATGAATCAGAGCGAGTATGACTTTTATTCACAAATATTAATTTTTATTAGTTATCATAATACTCAAATATTATTTTTGTATATGAGAATGAATTAATTATTACTTAATGTTAATACTACTATTTTTTTGTTGTTGTTTCGTTTTCAAAACTGACAACTCAATTTTGTAATGTACGTCGAGTATTATTATATTTTGTTTCTTATCTTGAATTTTTGAGATGCTCCGTTATTCTATACACATTATAGGAATAAATATTTCTTTTTCATTTTGTAGCAGTACGTGTTAGCCTCATAACAACTCTTGCATGTTGCCATTTACATCTACTGAGTTGGACAGCTATTGTGTACATTAGCAGTGCACATCTCGTCTATTTAATTAGATTTTTGGTAGAAAATTGTTAAAGGGATTAACTTGGTTTCTAGCATTTCTCGTAACATAGATTTTGGAGCGTAGGCACTCAATTATAATTATATTAGGCTTAGCTGGTTTTGTTCACGGATAACTATTATTACTTTACAGCACGGTGAGAGTAGATTGCTTCTACTAAAATCTAGCTGAAATTGCGAATGGTGCCTCCAGTTTTAGGAGACCAAAAGTGCGAGAGAACGCGAAAATGTCACTTCCTAAACGACGTCAAAGAGTGCTCTCTGTAAAGAGAGGTCTCGTTAAATTGAAACAGGTTCTTGGTTACGCCTCAATAACCAACTTTCCCTACCCTCGTTATGTAAGGGTGGAGATGAAAGCGCAGTGCTAAAACACGAGAACAAGTCTTCAGGGAAACCGCAAGATAAATGCTCTCTCTCTCTCTCGCACACGCACGCAATCTTACCTGTCTCCCTCTCTCACTCTTTCTTTATCTCTCTCTCTTTTNCTCTCTCTCTCTCTCGCACACGCACGCAATCTTACCTGTCTCCCTCTCTCACTCTTTCTTTATCTCTCTCTCTTTTCCAAAGGAAACATCACAGAAGGGAGAAGTGTGCTGTAGACATATATTATAACTAGAAGAATTAAGTGTTAAGGGAAGTAAAAACATTTTACCCTAAGTTGTTAACAATTTGTTTTTAAATATTTAAATGTAATCATTCGCTGTTATTATAAATTAAAAATCAAATCGGTTGTGAATCAACATCTCGGCCACTATGACTTGGCGCTTTATGGTTACTGACTGCAGAGTAATTATAAAAGAATGATGAAAGTACCAACATAATAATTTATTTGGCTTTAATACACTCAGTGACACAAAAATCTGCGCAACGAGAATAAACCTTTGTTCAAACAAAATTGTTTTCGCGTGATGGTGCATACAAAATCAAAGAAATAATTTCGTTATTTTATCAGCAGGGCGTTCTGCCCGCCTGCGGCACATAATGGCGGCACCCTTAATGTCTCGTCGTGCCGCCTTGTAAAGGCTGTTCACGTTAAAGTGAGCACTTTTGTAATTTACCTTATAAAAAGTCACTGCTCCTACTTGCTAACGATGAAGGGAAAGTAGTTACACGCCTTAACGTCGAATTAAAAGTGTTAGGTAAACATATGTGANCCTACTTGCTAACGATGAAGGGAAAGTAGTTACACGCCTTAACGTCGAATTAAAAGTGTTAGGTAAACATATGTGACAATTAAAACTATTTCTTCCAATTGCTGTTTTTTTTAATACGTCTAAGAGGAAGAATGGGCACATCTGTAAAATATTTACTTTCTAATAATTGTATAGTTTNCTGTTTTTTTTAATACGTCTAAGAGGAAGAATGGGCACATCTGTAAAATATTTACTTTCTAATAATTGTATAGTTTCACTTGACCGACACATGAAGAAAGTGACGAGATCGATGGCAGTGTTAATTTTACATAAGGCGGATGAATACACAATGTGCATACAAGTAGATCTTAAGCAGGACTTGGTTACATGGCGTCGATTGTGTTTAGCATAGAATCAAACAAACTCCGTGCGTCATAGTTGTCCACAGTTGATGAAAATGATGCCCCAAAATAATGTGTACGTCTGCATGGAGGAAGCTGGCGTCCCATCCTGCCCCGAAAATGATCGGCGGGCGACAAATCAGGTGAGCGAGCAGGCCACAGCATAGTTGAAGCATGAAACCACAGTCGTGTGCGGGAGAGAGTTATCTTGCTGTGAACTGGATTCTGGGACGTCAATCATGAAATGTAGCTCATCACCGTCTACAGGAGTGAAACAGCCAATCCCTGCTGCACACATCAACAAAACGGCGTCACATGGAGCACCTATAGAGTATATAAGTACACAGGGGCGAGACGGCGTAGCAGTTTCTTTGATGTGGGCGTACCCATTCGCTGATGAGCTGCGCGAGGCTCTGGAAACAGCCTTCAGCCAAACTGGCTACTGCGTCCTGCGAAAGGTTCCCTATTTGCTGAACTACAGGCTGGCAAGTGAGGTGAGTGAATAGATTTGAGTAGCTCTTAAGGCGCCCTCCTACCTGGAGCTTATTTTCCGCGTTTGAGGGCGAGACGCGTGGGAGCGATAATGGCGACACTAGCAACTAAAAAAAATTCCAGCGCTCCTGGCNTCCGCGTTTGAGGGCGAGACGCGTGGGAGCGATAATGGCGACACTAGCAACTAAAAAAAATTCCAGCGCTCCTGGCAACCATCACTTGAACTACACTCCCCGATGCTAGCGCGCCCCTGCAANGGCAACCATCACTTGAACTACACTCCCCGATGCTAGCGCGCCCCTGCAAGCGACGAGTGAACCAACACACACAAAAATGGTATCATCGATACCAGTGCTCCTGGCTGCGAACAGTAGAACTTCACACACTCTGGTGGTTGACGCGAGCATTAAATATGGCCGCCTACAGCAGCCGACTGGTGGCGGGAATTAAAGATGGAAGATGTGGAAAAAGCAAGAGAGTATACATAAAGAATACTAGAATGAATATGAGAAACCCAAGGGATATAACGAGTGAGATAGAACAGACGTGGGGAAGAGAGAGCGACAGGAACAAATGCTGGAGCATGAGAAAAAAATCGGAATGCAAGAGCATGAAAAGGCTGGAAGGAATGATAGAGTAGGAGGGTAAAAAGGAAATTCTGTGGGAAAAGGGGGTAAACAAGATGGCCACCATTGGCAAGAAATGACAGAGCAGGGTGTTTCGGCATGACGTCATCCAATATGGCCGCCGTGGCACCACGGCACCGCAGCCTGGAGCCTGTGTCCCAGAACCACCATTTTATAACTACTATTGTGATGGCCTGTTAAGTTAAATGTTATGAAATGCTAAGTAAGATATCCGTGTCTGCTGGGTAAAAGTTTGTAGATGCTTGCAAATATGTTGTGAGGATGCTGCCAATAAGTTTGTGACGGCCTTTATTTCTGTGTACAATAAACTCGAGCTTGCCTCTGACCATGGGTAATTGTGGAAGAGAAGCAATAATATATTACACTATTCGTTTAAATTATTTATGTTATACAAGAAATAAGAACTACATTATTAATAATTTTACTAATAATAAATGAAAAAGTTACTACAGGTCCGAACGTGTGCATTTATTGCACCTTTAAATATTTTCAATTAATTTATAGGGCAAGGTGGAGACGTTCTACTAGGGATAATCCTCTAAGGTTTGCCATCTTTAATGCGGTGGGAAAAACAACTGATTGGTTCTACAATGCAAGTTACTCACAAACCGTAATTCCGTATTTAATATCCCCATAAGTGATATTGTGACTGTGTAATCAGTAATACATTTTACGTCCTGTGTACTGCAGTACAAACTTAAATATCTTCTACTCGCTATAATATTAAAAAGGTATTTAAAAAATTCGGGCACAGTGTGTGTAAAGGACAATAGTTCAACGTGACTAACTACAGAATCATAGCTCGTGTAGACCTGGCCTTATCATGTTGGTCCCGTGATTATTATTTCTGTTAAGGGGGTATTACCACGTGATGTAAAACCTTCACCCAATCCAACATGGCCGCGTAATAAAGCCGTAGTCTCCACATGTGCCCTTGGAGCAGCGCTGCCTGATTTCGCACCGATGTGCGAAACACCCTTTGAGGTTTCGCCGAAGGGAACATATCACGTGCCTGCAGATAGATCTTCATACCACGCGGTATATTCATCATGTTGTAAAGACAACGATTGCTTCCGTGCACTTCAGTCAAAAAAAAATTCTCGTGAAGTTTGGTAACATCCCTAGGTACTCACTCGGCCTGATGTCGACTTGAGTCCGCATGACGTCGCCGGGGTTGAACTGGCACTTCTCGTCGCATCCCTGCAGCCTGACGGCTGTGGGCGCTGGGCCTATCGTGCCTGCAACCAGGAACGGAACTTCAAAGGACAACCCTTCACACGCAAGATCAGCAGTGAATAGTCTATTCGCAGTACCTTCACAATTTTTTTTTATCAAACCTTTGAAATATCGACCCGTGTAAGACGTGTTTGATTGTTACCTAAATGTGACATGTATCGCAAGCATTTTATACTTGTGTTGACGTAAGGGTGTCTCAGTTTTAGGTTAAATTGAATTTTCACTTAAATGTTACCTATTAATAATAATATTTAATTAAAAATTGGAATGAATGAAACCAAAGAAAAATTGGTGTGTTGGAAATACCGAGTAAGAAATAGTTGGATAGTGGAGAGATTTTGGGCGGTTCTTAACATCGGGGTCTTGACAGCCGATGAGGGATGAAGCGATCACGACTCCAGATTGGACGTGGAGCAGAGTTCGAATTGCAAATAAATGAGAACTTACGGCCGCGAATGTATCCGTCTGGTCACCTGGTTGAGAATTCGCTTTCGAAAGTGTCTACAATTGGCAACAAGTGAATTTTTAGAAGCAATTTCCTAACTGCGCAACAGAACTATGAGCAAGCACCAGTGGCGTGGGAACCGGGTGAATGGTGCTTTAAGAAAAAGGGGGGGGGGAGAATCAAGTGATATATCCGCCCCTTTTCCTTGGTGCAAAATATTATCTGCCTTCTGCTATACCCTGCCTCCTCTGCCAATATCCCCTGCCTCCTCTGCCAATATCCCCTGCCTCCTTTGCCAATATTCCCTGCCACCTGTGCCAAAATTCCCTGCCCACTCTGCCAATATTTTCTGCCTCCTCTGCCAATATTCCCTGCATCCCCTGCCAATATACCCTTCCCATTCGCTAATATCCCTTGCCTCCTTCGCCAATTTTTCCTGCCACCTCTGCCAATATTTCCTGCCCACTCTGCCATTATTCCCTGCCTCCCCTGCCAATATACCCTTCCCATTCGCTAATATCCCTTGCCTCCTTCGCCAATATTTCCTGCCTCCTCGGCCAATATTTCCTGCCCGCTCTGTCATTATTCCCTGCCTCCCCTGCCAATATACCCTTCCCATTCGCTTATATCCATTGCCTCCTTCGCCAATATTTCCTGCCACCTCTGCCAATATTTCCTGCCCGCTCTGCCAATATTGTCTGCCTCCTCTGCCAATATTCCCTACCTCCACTGCCAATATTCCCTGCCTCCACTGCCATTATTCCCTGCCTCCACTGCCATTATTCCCTGCCTCCCCTGCCAATATACCCTTCCCATTCGCTAATATCCCTTGCCTCCTTCGCCAATATTTCCTGCCTCCTCGGCCAATATTTCCTGCCCGCTCTGTCATTATTCCCTGCCTCCCCTGCCAATATACCCTTCCCATTCGCTTATATCCATTGCCTCCTTCGCCAATATTTCCTGCCACCTCTGCCAATATTTCCTGCCCGCTCTGCCAATATTGTCTGCCTCCTCTGCCAATATTCCCTACCTCCACTGCCAATATTCCCTGCCTCCACTGCCATTATTCCCTGCCTCCACTGCCATTATTCCCTGCCTCCCCTGCCAATATACCCTTCCCATTCGCTAATATCCCTTGCCTCCTTCGCCAATATTTCCTGCCTCCTCGGCCAATATTTCCTGCCCGCTCTGCCATTATTCCCTGCCTCCCCTGCCAATATACCCTTCCCATTCGCTTATATCCATTGCCTCCTTCGCCAATATTTCCTGCCACCTATGCCAATATTCCCTGCAATGCCATTCGCTGGAAGCTGGTTGATAAGCTGCTGCCAACTGGCCAATCAAGGAAATGAGCTGGGGACAAGTGACTTATGTCAATGGGAATCACAAATAAATCAGTGGATTTCAGACATTATATTAATTAGTTATCTAGCACTGATTATCAGTTGTGCCATTTTCACTGGTTTTCACTGATTTGGCTCAATTCTCACTGTTTCAGGTTCAGAGTGTACAACACCACCTGCTGCGCCTAAACCTACTGTAACTGCAAGTACAAACATATCCTTGTTTGTGAATGGAAAATTAAACGAAGATGGAAAAATGCAGACCCTTAAAAATTTGTAGATGCCACCAAAAATGTATACATTTCCCTTAACGGACAGATACAAAAATAAAATTTTAAAACTGAGTTTCTAGTATTATAAGTTAGAGGAGTTTGATTGGCTGTTCTATTAAAAACATGTTCAATGGGTTTTTGTTAATGCTTTGTTATATTTTCTCAGACACGAGGGCTTATTGCCAGTTGGTAAAATCGAAATTCGACAATTGGAAGAACGTCAAAGAAATTTTCAGACAGTATTCTGAATATCCCTATCATATGAAAAGTGTTATAAACGTTGGATTTTTGTAACTTTTCTAAATATAGTTCCCGATATATTATAAATACAATTGGTAAAGTTAGGTAAAACCCAGTTCAACAATATAGGAAGTATTTGGAATATTTTGTTCAGTGCGTAATTTTGTGTGGCAGGCAATAAATATCCCTACGTGGCTATCGTGGTAGTGATAGAATTTATATGGAAAACGTTGGCGACAGGGGCAGTAACACAAATGAAAAATAAATTCTCGCTGTCTTAAAATACAGTTACTTGTGACAATACTTAGGCTCAAAGTTCGGAGGCGCAAGGAAATGAGAGTAGAACAACTACCTAAGTCCCACAACGCGAAATGAGGTTACTGAGTGCTGCAATCTGATCATTTTTATAAAGTGGTATCTCAAATCAACGAAGCTAAGTGTTTCTCTGTTTTTTTATGATGGAAAAATAGATATATCAAATGTAGAGCAAGCTGCTATTTGTTTGAGATACGTGAACAGTATATGTGAGATAAAAGAGGATCTCCTGCAGTTTTTCGAAACCGATTCTTCGAAGGGACAGGACTTAGTTGTAATCGTTCTTAATTAATGGACTAATCAAGTGCGGCATATATTGTGAACTTCTAATTGTCCAGGGTATGACGGTACAAGTAACATGACAGGGAAATATGGTGAACAAATTATCATCAAGAAAACATACCTTTAGATAATTTATGTACGCGGCACCACACATTCCCTTAATTTGGCCATCATAAAATCAAGCGAACTCCAAGCGATAAAGAATTTTCTTAGAGCAGTCGAAAAAAAAAATCTACTTTTCCAACACTTTTAAACGAAAGGCAGTATAGTATGATCACAAATAGCTAAGACCAGTGATGCCTGCCCAAGTGCACGATCTCCTAAGAGAAGTTGTGCTACGAGATGGATAGCCAAGTATGAAGCAGGAGATGATACCATCGAGTTTTGAAGTCAGCCGCATCTCCCCGCCTATGCAACCGTTCGTCCAGTCACCCCCTGCGCAGCTAGCGTGCGTCCTCTACTGCGGAGATGGTCGCGCCCCGAACACTGGTGAGGTAGGCCGATCGACCTACCCCACGCCAGTAAAACTGTCAAAGTCACATGGTCGATAGTGATAAACGTTTTTGCTTATATTTTAATTTTAAAAATACTAAGCATTTTATACGAATAAAATACGTTTACCAATTAGTATTTTATGTACTTGCGTTGAAAATTGGCCAGAGGGAGTACGCAAACATCTCAAATCACTTGTTTACGTAAACAGTGTTCTAACCTCAAATCTTCTTTTTTTTTTTTTTTTTTTTTTCTAAAACTAAGTGTTATATGAGCCCGCTGTAGGGACGGGAGATAAGTGCGTCTCAGGGCTAAGCCCCATACGCCTACAAGGAAGGGAGAATCATGCAAGGAGACATGCATCACGGCAAAGAGGGATTGGGCTGCCATGGCCTGCTTTTGGCTATGACAACCTCCCTAAGCGTACTTATAGCTAAACTATATTTAGAAGGGAGAGGGAAAAACCGGCACAGTCACCGTAAAAACCCTTTCGACAAGAAAGAATTAAAAAATTGTTTCATGCATTATCATGTTTAACAGAAAATGCTACAGGAGACAGAGGATAGGAATCATGCTCTTTACTATGATAGGAAAAAGTGCTAGTAGAGAGGGGACGTGTGAACTTTCTTTCGTTTGGTGCTGGGTTTAACCAGAGTGATACTTGCGCATCACTCTGGTGGGGGGAGAGCGCAATTGGGCAGGTCCCCCCCGAAAATCCTTCCTCGTCGTCTATGATAGTAGTTTGGCAGGAAAGCAGTCCCACAGCAGGCGCGAAGTATAGGAACACACTCCGCTGGCCCGCCGGTCCACCACCAGAGTCAAGTACCTGTCCCGCCTTCATGTCAATGTTGTTTATAATTGAATTAGTAACTTGTGTTTCCACCATATCAACAAAATACAATTATTGAAAGTATAATTTTGTTATAGAGTGCTGTCAAATTACTTGATCTTGATTACGATTGAATTACCCAGTCTAAATTCAAACATTTTACACTATTTGTGAGTGCTCTAATTATTGCTGAATATTAATAAATAAACTCATACATACTTTTGCACTTTCATTGAGATTTAAATACAATCAACTAACACCATATTTAAACTGCATATTAACCATTTTCCCGGGGTAGAAACCCCCGGACCGCCACTTTATATNGTCCCTAGACCACTGGCAAGTATGCTGCAACCCTTAAAACATTTTACAAGCTCACATTTGTCAACATTTTTGAAAGAAAATTCTTATATTTGAGCAGCTGGGCCCTTTTCTCAAAACATCAAAAATTTATGAGACGTTGAACATTTACTATAAATAGTACCTATAACTTTTATAAGGAATAGTACGCAATTAATCTGTAAATACTCACTCCCCCCCCTCCCTTTTTGTCTTTATTTACGTGAATTAAAGTTAGTATACAAGTTATTTTTTATTATGAATAGTAATTATTAATGGTAAAATGTGTCATTGCATTGAGTAAAAATGTGTTTACCGGGCAAGCCTTTTTTAAATTTTAAGCATTTTCTATGACATTTGAACTCAGCAATTAAATAATATAGGGCAAAGCCATTTTCAATGATTTATACCTAATTAAGTTCATAACAATGAATTCGCAGGTGTACATTATCAAGTAGACAATACAATACGCAACATATGACGAGAGCAATAGCCGAGATTAAACAAATAAATAGCTGTTATGATCATTCCACGCCTTCTATCAACATGAAATCGCCAACCACTCAGTGGAAAAAAAACCACATTTAATGCACACATGCTTAATATTGAGTATTAAGCAGAAGGTTTTACATATGGTTATTGAAAATATTTTATTCATACGACTTTCGAGAACCTTTTGAACTGAAGACCGTTAAGGTAATAATATCCCGTACTTTCACTGGTTTCAAAACATTCTTGTCTTCATCTGGTAGAATAAGTTTCATGAAACACATTGATGGCAAACACATTGATGGCGAACACATTGATGGTGAACACATTGATGGCGAACACATTGATGGTGAACGCATTGATGGCGAACACATTGATGGTGAACACATCGATGGCGAACACATTGATGGTGAACACATTGATGGCGAACACATTGATGGCGAACACATTGATGGTGAACACATTGATGGCAAACACATTGATGGTGAACACATTGATGGTGAACACATTGATGGCGAACACATTGATGGCGAACACATTGATGGTGAACACATTGATGGCGAACACATTGATGGGGAACACATTGATGGCGAACACATTGATGGCAAACACATTGATGGTGAACACATTGATGGCGAACACATTGATGGTGAACACATTGATGGCGAACACATTGATGGCGAACACATTGATGGCGAACACATCGATGGCGAACACATTGATGGCGAACACATTGATGGCGAGCACATTGATGGCGAACACATTGATGGTGAACACTTTGTGACGGAGGTAAATAAACATTTAAGTTTCAGATGCTGACACGATGCCATGTGGATGCGTGTAGTGAAATATTCAGACCTATTTTAAGGGATTTACAAGACAATCGCTCTTATTATAGAGAACCATTTCTTGAATAGTTCACTTGCACGGACAACTTCGAACGATTTAGGATTTTTCCGACAAGCCTAGAAAAGAGAAACACAACCAAACGGAGATCCCACTGCTTCGAATTTAAACACCGGCAAAAGGAATGTTCCCGCACCAGAAAAATGCGATTTATTTGCTGTATATAGCTAACAGGAAAATTGCTTCCCCTCTTTCTATTTTCTCCGTCATTGTTATAACTACTTTCACTTATTTCTCTCGGAGACATCATGAACAACTTTATTTTTCATTAAAAGACAGCGTACAAGCCACTCAAAACCAATACATAAAGACTCAACATATGTATATGCAACAAGAGAGTGTTTACATCATGTCAATAGGCATGTATGTGGATGTAAATACCAGTACGAAAATTTAAGTCGTCATTCGAGGGACATTAATAAGGAACTGAAATGTTCACTTTATTGTAGTAATTTCTGTTGATTAGTGGGTGTGTTATTAAACAAACAATAAATTGAAGTAGTTATTTTTAACTCGTGATTACGTGTGTGCTGTTTTTTTGTAGCCCGGAGATATGAGCTTAGTGACAACTTTATCCGTGGTACGTGCCAATGATGTGACTAGACGAATTATTGCTTAACAGACAGAATATAGCACAATCAATGCACTTCATAAATCGGGCAAGACCTTACTAGACTTTATAAAAAAAATGGAAAATAACTACACATGAAAAATACCAACATGGTGGTATTGAGACGGTTTTATAAAACTCAAAAAGGTGTTAGTTAGACAAAGGGAAAAGTCAATTTCTGCCCGCAGAGGACTCACTGAGAATCTAATGCAAAATTTTCTTCGGTTATTAACTTCAAAGCTACCACATTCCATACAATATGTAATCAAAATAATATTTAAACAAGGGGAAGTTGAAATAAAACTATCGTGACTGCATTCACAACTGTTAGTTTTAACTGTATCTTAACTTTATTCACAACTGTTAGTTTTAACTGTATCTTAACTGCATTTACAACTGTTAGTTTTAACTGTAACTTAACTGCATTCACAACTGTTAGTTTTAACTGTATCTTAACTGCATTCACAACTGTTAGTTTTAACTGTATCTTAACTGCATTCACAACTGTTAGTTTTAACTGTATCTTAACTGCATTCACAACTGTTAGTTTTAACTGTATCTTAACTTTATTCACAACTGTTAGTTTTAACAGTTTCTTAACTGCATTTACAACTGTTAGTTTTAACTGTAACTTAACTGCATTCACAACTGTTAGATTTAACTGTATCTTAACTGCATTCACAACTGTTAGTTTTAACTGTATCTTAACTGCATTCACAACTGTTAGTTTTAACTGTATATTAACTGCATTTACAACTGTTAGTTTTAACAGTTTCTTAACTGCATTTCCAACTGTTAGTTTTAACTGTAACTTAACTGCATTCACAACTGTTAGATTTAATTGTATATTAACTGCATTCACAACTGTTAGTTTTAACTGTATCTTAACTGCATTCACAACTGTTAGTTTTAACTGTATCTTAACTGCATTCACAACTGTTAGTTTTAACTGTATATTAACTGCATTTACAACTGTTAGTTTTAACAGTTTCTTAACTGCATTTACAACTGTTAGTTTTAACTGTAACTTAACTGCATTCACAACTGTTAGTTTTAACTGTATCTTAACTGCATTCACAACTGTTAGTTTTAACTGTATCTTAACTGCATTCACAACTGTTAGTTTTAACTGTATCTTAACTGCATTCACAACTGTTAGTTTTAACTGTATCTTAACTGCATTCACAACTGTTAGTTTTAACTGTATCTTAACTGCATTCACAACTGTTAGTTTTAACTGTATCTTAACTGCATTCACAACTGTTAGTTTTAACTGTATCTTAACTGCATTCACAACTGTTAGTTTTAACTGTATCTTAACTGCATTCACAACTGTTAGTTTTAACTGTATCTTACTGGCGCAGGGGCCACGGTGGTGCGGTGGCTAGACTACTCGCCTCCCACCTAGGCGAACCGAGTTCCCGGATTTTCGCACGTGGGAATCGTGCCGGACGATGCCGCTGGTTGGCGGGTTTTCTCGGGGATCTCCCGTTTCCCCCCACCCTTGCAATCCGGCGCTGCTCCACTCCGACCTCGATGACAAGAGCCGCCGAAATCTCTTCACTCGCTCGTGCTGGCACGCTATCGCGTCATGGCAGTCTCGCAGATAAATAAAGGAAATTGTTTAGCTCCAGGAATTAAGGGGTTTTAGTTCTGCTCTGTTCAGTACGATGCACGCGGTAGCTTAGTCGGTTGCGTGTAATAGGACCACCGGGTCATTCCGTAAACTTAGATAAATCGTAAATAAAAAACAGGGTAAATGACACATCAGGATCGTCTCGAAGGAGAATCACGAGCGAGATCTCGGGTCTGGCCTCAGTTTCACACTTCGCAGCGCCAGTAAAACGTCATCGCTTCTCGCTTGAAGTTGCCGCGCTCAGGAATGTACGCGCCTCTTCTGCAATGAAAACAAACTCGCTCATGGTGGTGGAAAATACTTCCTACAAGTTAGGATGGCGCCAGCAAATTTCAGTGGAAGTTTGCAGCGAATTCGGTGACGTCGGTCCTGTATGATAACGCCCACCGGAAGCTGCCCTCGAGGCAAGGTCATTGGACGAATAAACCGCAGTGAAGGAACGATAAAAAATTTACATGCCAAAGAAACGACAAAAAGAAAAAGATTCATGTAAGATGCTAACATTACAATAAATACAGAAATAAATATCAACGAAACAAATATTATAAAAAACTTAATTATTTAAAAATTTTAAAAATTTCTAACCTAAATAAGTTTTTTTTAATAAAATAACTTTATTCCAAAGTAACCTTAAATATTTAAATAATCATGCTAAATGGAAACGAGGTCACAAATAGGTTACATATCCTCAAAGTAAGTTGGGAAGGGGGGGGGCTCACAGGTATCACAAAATATTAGCAAATAAAAAAAAATACATTTAAAAATACTTAAACAGACGGAAAATAAATTAGCTATGCCGCAAACGGTATATTATTTTTCATGGACCATTTCAAGATAAAGAGCCCTTCTTGCATCCAGATTCTCAATTACAGAGTTCAAAAATGTGTCGTACCTGTAAAACTTACGTTGTCAGGACTGTTTTGTAAGTTAGTATTCGATTGACGTCTTGAGTCAGTTTGTGTTCACACATTTGTAAACAAAATAAAATTAATTTTCTTAAGTTGTCTGCATATGTCCACAGACTATAATTAAGAATTGTGTTGCTAACGAACCTCGTAGAATAAGATATTTCATCGCGAATTGACAATTTTAAAGCACTAATCAAAGGAAAATATGTGAAACTGGGAATTGTAAGAAACGAATTTGTTTATATGAATATTTTTCATAGAATGTCACCTAAATATATATATATATATATATACCTACCTTAAAAAGGTAAAATATATTTCGTATCATATTATCATAAAACGCGAATTTTCCAGTCGAATTAACTGTTTGGTACGCATGATTGGTATACACTTGGTTTTTTTAAATAGTTGCTCAAGCTATTGCAAAGCTACTTCGATAAGCTGTACACGCTACGCTGTGAAGCATTAATTACTTACATTCACTGAAGTTTGTTGAAAATGCTTGCGGTGCAAGAAGAAGAAACAAGACGATGTTATGAAGCATGCTCTGGACGGTTTTCCGAAACACTGCGGGCGCGAAGGAGCACAAAACTACGGGTTGTGTACTCCACGAGCACAATCGCGACCCGGCCGCAATCGCTAAGTACTCA
>NQII01006865.1:4100-30057 GCA_002778355.1 Clitarchus hookeri | reverse complement strand
AATTTTTTTATTTTTTTTTTTTGCTATATATACCTATCAATAAAACTGTAACAAATAAAAACTACTGAAAGCAAGAAGAATTATAACACATCGCAAGTCGTGTATACTAGGCGTATCTGAGTTCGTGGGCGATGGAGGTCATAATAAAAATAAAAGCACTAAATTTGATTTCTAATTTTTTTACACAGCTAATTAATTACAGTATTAAATTATATATATTATATTACTCTTTTTATTTCTCAGTAAGCGAGATATTTTAATGTATATTTCCAACTCTAAATAACGTCCTTCTCAATTTCGCTGTTTGGTTATAGTCAATTAAGTTATACTCATCATTAACACACATTCAGTCTGTCTGCTGCCAATATTTGTAATGTCTTTCATTCACGCCTCCAGTCCAATAGTCCACCCTGCCAGCCGCACTCTTCGCTGCTTGATGCTCACAGTCATAGATTTTCCTCTTACTGGTCACTTCCGGTTGCTACTCGTTGCTCTTCCAGCTCGTCATCTGTCGCACAATTGCTCAAACTCCCGACTCTCCACTCCACTCATCAACTCATCAACAACAACAGCATCAACAACAACAGGCTCGGAGGCCTGTCGCACTTTTATATTCGTCGCCCTGGCCATCTGGAATGTTCGAGGCACCCCGAGTCACGCTGAGAGAAGCGAGGCAAGTAATCCAGAGCATTCTTCATTTAAAAGCAGAGATCCAATACAACCAAGGTCAGGGTCGCGCGGTGGGATGCTTTGTGCAACATACACGCGCTTCTTGGTTTATCGCTCGCCTGACATTCAAAACATTCCATTGACTTGCCGCCCGTTATCACATCACGACTCTCTACACTCCTCTTCCACTCACTCGCTCAACAGAGATCATGGTAAGCGAGCACGTAACAATATTGTTTCGTGTACATTTCGTGGTTACTTGTGGAGAAGAAGAGTTTTAGTGTCCGTCTAACACAGTCCTGAAATGAACGGTTTAACAGCTCATTAAAAAATATAATTTAAAAGACGTTGTAGTCACCTATGACGGCGTTATCCTGACAAAAGGCGGCCCGAGCTTGCCAGGGTCACTGTTGAGGAAAGTAAATTCAACTAATTTTCCTACACAGTTTTCTCTTATCAAAACAAGCATTGCATGAAAGATTTCCTATAAACGAAGCCAGTACGCCTATACTAATAACACAAAACATGTGGCATGCCCCCTTCACATGTCTGTAGGATCCGACCATTTTTCCCGGTGCGACCGAAAGTTCTGCGTTCAATTAGTTTTCAGATCAAGGATATTTTTTATGTGAGGATAATTATATTTGCAGGTCCAGTACTGGGTAATGTGTAGTCCTTTCTACTCCATACTGCGGAAGGCAATGGCAAACCACCGAAGAATCGATCGTTTCTATCAGTGCGACTTTACGTAGGATCGCCCAACAGCCACTGAGCTGCACAACTNAACCACCGAAGAATCGATCGTTTCTATCAGTGCGACTTTACGTAGGATCGCCCAACAGCCACTGAGCTGCACAACTTATCAAAATTGCGGCCGTATAAACGTTTTAATTTAGTATGACATATCTACAGAACAAACTTATTTCAACCAAACTTTTTATGCTGGTAGTATCTTGGTGAAGTTAAAAATTAATTATTCGTAAAAAATTTTTACTGACTTTGTAAGTGTGTGCCACGTGGAATACCAAGCTTTTAAACTTCATATTAAAAAAATATATCGAAACGAAACTCACAATTAAAAATATTAAAAACACTATGGAGAACAACGTGTATTAATAGATTTGAAGAGTAAAATTTAATTATTGTGTAAATGTTTATCTCGTTCAAATTTGTGTTGAGTGTGATACTGCCAGCTCATTTGGGAAACTGGGGCAACTTGGGACACTTCAAAACATTGAACATGCAAAATCTCTGAGTAAAATAAAACATCATGCACAACATATTACTGCGAGCAACCTACTTAATAAAACTGCATATTTCTACTTCAGGGCTACAACATGTGCAAACCAATTACTGTAAATGATCCCAAGTTACCCCCACTGTGCCAAGAAACCCCAGTTGCCGGTACCTGTGTGAAGATAAAGCTGAACTGAACTCAACTTGGCAAGCTGGCTGTTCCAAGAATTTAAAAATTCTTTACAATGCCACGTCGAAAGAGGTTACCGTACATTTATACTTGAACATCTCGCATCAGTAACTTCTCAGACGATCCCCATCTCGTCTTCATGCAGACATTTCTACGGAACGCAAGAAATAACCGGCGAGTTGGAATTGTTCTTGTTATTCTTCACAGAGGAAATTATATGTGATATAGTTTGTCATACCAACGCAAAGATCGACCAAGCTCGACTAAACTACAACAGAGATGTGTCGTTCATTTAAAATACTGACGAGGTTGAATTCAAAGTCTTCTTGGGACTTCTTTTCATGAGCGGTGTTTTTATGAATTCTGGATTACACACCAAAGACATGTTCTTAAAAACCTTTGGACCGCCTATTTTTCGCTGCACAGTGTCCCTAGCAAGATTTCAGTTTCTTTTGACAACCATTCGCCTTGATGACCTTACAACGAGGGAGTAACGCAAAGCAAGTGATGAATTAGCAGCTTTCAGAGAGATTTGGGATAAATTCAACACCAATTGTTCCATCTACTTTTCTCCCTCCCGGTATGTGACAGTAGATGAAACAATGCTCGGATTCCGAGGACGTTGCCCATTTAGAATGTATCTCCCATCAAAGCCGGACAAGTATGGGCTGAAAATAGCATCGCTCTGTGATGCACGAACTTTTCATTTTCGCGGAGGGATACCTTATGTAGGAAAATAAATAAACAAGAAAAAAGGGGACTTTTCTTTACCAACTCTGTATGTACTGAAATTTACCGAGTCTTTGAAAAGCAGTAACCGTAATGTTACAGCTGATAATTGGTTTTCCTCACCAGAAGTGACAGAAGAACAAATCACTTTCGTCGGTACTTTGAGGAAAAACAAACCACAGATTCCAACATCTCCGTTATCTGCAGCCTCCGAATCTTCGTCTCGATTTATGTACCAGGACGATAAAATGCTGGTATCGTACACCCCAAAGAAAAACAAAAAAAAGTGGTGCTCATCTCTTCGATGCATTTTCTCAGGAGAAGTAAACGAGACATCGAAAAAGTCAGAAATAATTGAATTTTACAACATTACGAAAGGAGGTGTAGATGTGATGGATGAGTTGTGTCATGCTTACACAACTTCTCGCAAAACAAGACGCTGGCCTCTGCCGTATTTCTTTGAAGTGTAGGATACAGCAGCGATCAACGCTTTCGTACTATACAAGTGGAACGTTGACAAACGATGTACGCTCCACCTTCCTGAGGAATCTGGCTTTTCCCTTCTCAAACCCTATGATGGAGAAAAGATTCCAGAATAAGCATATTCCGGAAAGTTTGCGCAACACGATTGGCCAATTGCAAGAGGAAAAAACATTCTGGCTCGACAAGTAGGAAGACGCCAGGCAAAATAAAAAGATGTGACTGCTCTGGCCCTTCAAAGGACAAAGTGACCCTTCAAAGGACAGAAGAGGAAGTTCCTCTTGTGCTAGATGTGGTGGTTCATTGTGCGGGGAGCATCAATTAATCATTTGTTCCGCGTGTTTTCCTGAGTAAGAAGATGATCTAGACGACATGTGAATGTGATACAAATAGTTTTCGACTAGTCAAATAAATATGCTATGTCAAAGTGCCTATGTCAATTGAAACCAAAGTTCACTATTTTTTTCTTAACATGTTGTTACTTATATGTGTCTATTACTTATGTCCTCATTATGTCGTTTTTAGCAAGCCTGTAAATTTTTCCTACCTAAGTTTTTGAAAAAATGTTTAAAGAAAAGACTGATTTATTTAAGCAATTGTGTTCCTCTATTATATATTTTTATTTTTAAATTTGATGTTATTTTAATTTTAAAAAACTATTCTCTGAAGGATTACATTTCATTCTACTCAAATAATGCCTTTTTTTAGAGTGAAATGAGGTAAGGAATTCACTTGGGTCAAATCCGACCCACTGTAGTGTTAACGTCAGGCGAAGACACCGTAGTAGACGAGGGTTGAGTTCTGCTTTCGCGCCATTCCTCCACCTCATACAAAAAAAGCTTAACAAAGTCTGGGAGATTACACAGCGCATTTAAGCACACTCGGTTTAGTAATATTTTACAAGAGAACTATCTCTTACTTGGCTTTACCAACATACGTGTTTTTTTTTTCTTTCGTGTTTTCATTCATATCAGTTATAAAAGAATATTTTTATTTATATGTAAATTAAAAATAAGAGTTCAATTTAACGACAAATAAGATAGCTTTATTTTTTGAACAGAAGTATAAACCGCTTGAGATGCACCACATACTGAGGGAACAGCCAAACACATAATGCATAAGGTGTTTTTTTTTTTTTTTCAAATGTTTGATTCAATAAGTGTGAAGATTTCGCGAATAGACTAAAGAGCATAANAACCACCGAAGAATCGATCGTTTCTATCAGTGCGACTTTACGTAGGATCGCCCAACAGCCACTGAGCTGCACAACTCATCAAAATTGCGGCCGTATAAACGTTTTAATTTAGTATGACATATCTACAGAACAAACTTATTTCAACCAAACTTTTTATGCTGGTAGTATCTTGGTGAAGTTAAAAATTAATTATTCGTAAAAAAAATTTTACTGACTTTGTAAGTGTGTGCCACGTGGAATACCAAGCTTTTAAACTTCATATTAAAAAAATATATCGAAACGAAACTCACAATTAAAAATATTTAAAACACTATGGAGAACAACGTGTATTAATAGATTTGAAGAGTAAAATTTAATTATTGTGTAAATGTTTATCTCGTTCAAATTTGTGTTGAGTGTGATACTGCCAGCTCATTTGGGAAACTGGGGCAACTTGGGACACTTCAAAACATTGAACATGCAAAATCTCTGAGTAAAATAAAACATCATGCACAACATATTACTGCGAGCAACCTACTTAATAAAACTGCATATTTCTACTTCAGGGCTACAACATGTGCAAACAAATTACTGTAAATTATCCCAAGTTACCTCCACTGTGCCAAGAAACCCAAGTTGCCGGTACCTGTGTGAAGATAAAGCTGAACTGAACTCAACTTGGCAAGCTGGCTGTTCCAAGAATTTAAAAATTCTTTACAATGCCACGTCGAAAGAGGTTACCGTACATTTATACTTGAACATCTCGCATCAGTAACTTCTCAGACGATCCCCATCTCGTCTTCATGCAGACATTTCTACGGAACGCAAGAAATAACCGGCGAGTTGGAATTGTTCTTGTTATTCTTCACAGAGGAAATTATATGTGATATAGTTTGTCATACCAACGCAAAGATCGGCCAAGCTCGACTAAACTACAACAGAGATGTGTCGTTCATTTAAAATATTTTTACGAGGTTGAATTCAAAGCCTTCTTGGGACTTCTTTTCATGAGCGGTGTTTTGAAGAATTCTGGATTGAACACCAAAGACATGTTCTCGAAAACCTTTGGACCACCTCTTTTTCGCTGCACAATGTCCCTTGCAATATTTCAGTTTCTTTTGACAACCATTCGCTTTGGTGACCTTACAAGTAGGGAGGAACGCAAAGCAAGTGATGAATTAGCAGCTTTCAGAGAGATTCGGGATAAATTCAACACCAATTGTTCCATCTACTTTTCTCCCTCCCGGTATGTGACAGTAGATGAAACAATGCTCGGATTCCGAGGACGTTGCCTATTTAGAATGTATCTACCATCAAAGCCGGAGAAGTATGGGCTGAAAATAATATCGCTCTGTGATGCACGAACTTTTCATTTTTGTGGAGGGATACCTTATGTAGGAGAGGAAATAAACAAGAATAAAGGGGACGTTTCTTTACCAACTCTGTATGTACTGAAACTTACTGAGTCTTTGAAAGGCAGTAACCGTAATGTTACAGCTGATAATTTGTTCTCCTCGCTAGAAGTGACAGAAGAACTTCTGAAAAGACAAATCACTTTCGTCGGTACTTTGAGGAAAAACAAACCACAGATTCCAACATCTCCGTTATCTACAGCCCCCGAATCTTCGTATCGATTTATGTACCAGGACGATAAAATGCTGGTATCGTACACCCCAAATAAAAACAAAAAAAGTGGTGCTCATCTCTTCGATGCATTTTTCAGGAGAAGTAAACGAGACATCGAAGAATCCAGAAATAATTGAATTTTACAACATGGCGAAAGGGGGTGTAGATGTGATGGATGAGTTGTATCATGCTTACACAACTTCTCGCAAAACACGACGCTTGCCTCTGCGGTATTTCTTTGGGGTGTTGGATACAGCAGCGATCAACGCTTTCGTACTATACAAGTGGAACGTTGACAAACGATGTACGCTCCACCTTCCTGGAGAATCTGGCTTTTGCCTTCTCAAAACCTATGATGGAGAAAAGATTCCAGAATAAGCATATTCCGGAAAGTTTGCGCAACACGGTTGGCCAGTTGCTAGAGAAAAAACATTCTGGCTCGACAAGTTGGAAGACGCCAGGCAAAATAAAAATATGTGACTGCTCTGGCCCTTCAAAGGACAGAGTGACCCTTCAAAGGACAGAAGAGGAAGTTCCTCTTGTGCTAGATGTGGTGGTTCATTGTGCGGGGAGCATCAATTAATCATTTGTTCCGCGTGTTTTCCTGAGTCAGAAGATGATGAAGACGACATGTGAATGTGACACAAATAGTTTTCGACTAGTCAAATAAATATACTATGTCAAAGTGAGTATGTCAATTAAAACCAAAGTTCACTATTTTTTTCTTATCATGTTGTTACTTATATGTGTCTGTTAATTATGTCCTCATTATGTCGTTTTTAGCAAGCCTGTAAATTTTTCCTACCTAAGTTTTTGAAAAAAAATGTTCAAAGAAAAGACTGATTTTTTTTCAAGCAATTGTGTTCCTCTATTATATATTTTTATTATTAAATTTGATGTTATTTTAATTTTAAAAAAAATTATTCTCTGAAGGATTGCATTTCATTCTACTCAAATAACGCCTTTTTTTTAGAGTGAAATGAGGTAAGGAATTCACTTGGGTCAAATCCGACCCACTGTAGTGTTAACGTCAGGCGAAGACACCGTAGTAGACGAGGGTTGAGTTCTGCTTTCGCGCCATTCCTCCACCTCATACAAAAAAAGCTTAACAAAGTCTGGGAAATTACACCAGTGGGCCAACACAGCGCATTTAAGCACACTCGGTTTAGTAATATTTTACAAGAGAACTATCTCTTACTTGGCTTTACCAACATACGTGTTTTTTTTTCCTTCGTGTTTTTATTCATATCAGTCATAAAAGAATATTTTAATTTATATTTAACTTAAAAGTAATAGTTCAATTTAACGACAAATAAGATACCTTAATTTTTTGAACAGAAGTATAAAACGCTTGAGATACATCACATACTGAGGGAACAGCCAAACACATAATGCATAGGGTGTTTTCTTTCAAATGTTTGATTCAATAAGTGTGAAGATTTCGCGAATAGACTAAAGAGCATAATCTGTTTTCATGCGAGGCCATGCAAGTTGCACGGGAAACGAGACTCTATTGATGCTCCCACACTGATCACGTGACTGCCGCACATACGTCATAGAGGTAGGAATACACATAAAGCTAGCTGGTGAACCTTTGCCTTATTTTTCAAACGGTGTTGACACGGGTTCGTTTCCCGCTTCACACAAACACCTGAAAATAGCACAGCTTTTATTATTGGCGGAGTCATTGTAGCGTACCAGTAAATGCCCGAATGCCGCATTTTTAGTTTACACTTGTGGTCATTTTAATGTTGCATAAAGCGTTAGTTGTTTCTCTGGTGGTATTGATTTACTCGCAAGTTAAGCAAAGGAATATATTTATGGACTCTTGCGAGGAGTTTCCTTTGACTCTCTCGTACAATTCGCTTTCAAGGTCTCGCATGAAAAGCGCTTTGGGTCGTGAGAAACACGCTTGATCGAGTGGTTTGGAGCGCATTGTAATTAGAACGTCCTATCGTCTTTCACTGTTCAGTGTAGGGCCTTGAGTGTAAACCATGAAGATCGCATTTTGACAACTACCACGTCCTTCCACAAGCAATATGTACTACGTCACCATAGTCGAGAACACCGCCACACACACACGCACGCACGCACACACAAACTCCACTCTAACCCAGTTCAAACGCTCTACGAAATGGCGCGGTGTTACCAGTCGAAATTCTTAACTCGTAATTTTTAAGTACGTAAACCAGGTCATAACCAAAACTATCTAAGGTTTATTTGCAAGTTTCTGCTCTTTGAAATGTAACAAACGTAAGATCTTAAACGAATATATTACGACGCAGTATACTAAGCAACTTTTCCTCTGCTAACTCGGAGCATGGAATTGCCAACAATGCGTGAGCAGCCAAAGCAAGTCATTTGAGGTCTGTATCATGTTTTTCCCTCGTGCGTTTACCAAATACAGCTCATCTCAGTTCAGTACTGTAAAAAAACACTTTATTACTTGGTCTAAAAATGGTTATGCTTACTCGCAAAGTTTTTTATTTGCCACATAAGATGTGGCATTAAGAAATGTCACAATAAAATATATTTTAATTTCAAGGTTATTAAGTAACCACTGTTATTATAACGTACCTCATTTATTTGCAGGTAATTATTAACTTTCATCACGTTATGCAATATTTCCTGCATTTAATTAGAGAAAATTAATTGTTCCAGCTGAAAAAAAATATATCGTAATACCATTATACCCCAACTGTCGCCAGAGATTGCGGAATTAAGTTCTTTAAAATGGGACCGGCCTTAGGCTGAATTCTGTTCATGTTTATCATTTATATATTATGAATTAAACATTATAATTCATTTGTGAAATTTACTTGTATTAATACGACGTGTGATTTCTGCGTGGTTCTGGCCATTGAATACACGGACACAAATGGTTGTTAAACTCGCTATATCTTAGGGAACGTGTAGAACGGATTAAAAATTGAACTGAGTGCTTTTCGCGAAGCCGATCTCCGCACACACTCGAACTCGATCACAGAAACCAGCAGAATGGAAGAAAGCGAAAACTGCCGGCTACAAACAGCTTGTAACGTTCTCAAATCATCACGAAGCTTCGTTTATTGAACAGTGCAGTTTATTTTTTTTATATGGCTTATCTATGATTTTATATCTGATATCTTATCTTCTCCAGTTATCACCTGTACTTATGATCCACTACAATTTATCACAGTGATTGACCGAAAAATCGTGAGCTAGTGATATCAGCGTAAAAAAAAAACAAATCGTGTGCGTTGTTTTAAATTCCGAAACATCTTTCCCACAAATGAGAAGCACGCGTTTTGTCTTTGGAAACATATAACTTGCAAGTACGTATTGAACGATAGCCAGATAATTTTTCTTTTTTCTGCGGGTTACTTCTTACCGACATTTGCAATGGCTTTTGATACTTCCCGTCATCTCAGCAATATTTGAATGATTGACATGTGACTTTTAATTTTAGCTTCGTCTACGGCTTTGTAAACAAACGCCCTTGCGTGCTGAAGCTGTTGTAAACCTCGGGGGAACTACGCCGAAGGCACGTGTCCCCTTGCAAGATAAGCTCTCGTGTTCTTAGTTTTCTACGTTAGTCACATGCTGTCAACACACTGCTATTGTCAATTCGCGGTTATTTCCAGCTTTTCTCAAGCCCTGCCAGAGTTATACTTCCAGGACATTCCTCTGTCTAACGAAAACAAAGCTTAACAGAGTCTAGAAAATTACGCCAAAAGGACAACGCACCTCATTCGTGCGCACTCGGTGTAATAGTATGCATGAGAACTATGTATTAACTACGCATTACCAACACGCCTATTTTTCTCCCTGTTGTTATTAATGTTAATTACAATTCGGATATTATAATCTGCAGATAAAATACCCTAAGTGAAAGTCTAATTTCATCAAAAATAAGGTACTGAGAAGTTAACAGAAGTATAAAACGCTTGTAATACGTGGAGTATTTAGGAAACAACCAAATACGGCATACGTGCAGTGCCTTCATAAAAGTTTGATTCACAAAAGTGTGAAGAAACCGCGAACAGAATATAGCAGATCAGTGTTACAGTTGTGGCATTTGCATCGTCAGTACAAACATCAATGGACGCGGACTCGGAACTCAGTGCTTTACACCACAATCTATGGTGCAGTATTTACCATAAAAGGACGCCGTCACTGGATTAGTACGTTAGACCAAATCCAAAACAGCTACGAACTCACAGTTATTATAAATATAAATGGTAAAAACTTTTTAAGTGAACAATTATTATTTTAAAAAAAGTTCATAAGACTGTTAGCTTTCCTTCTTTAACCTCGAATTATTTTTTTGTGCCTGCCCATCGCATTGTTTTAATACAGAATCTTAGCTCTTGTGGCTAAGTGCTGCAGTAAATTAAAAAAAAAAAAAATGCAACATGCTGTTTACTTAGCATTGCTGTTTGACACTTTGAAAAGTTCCCTTCAATGCACTATTAAATTTATGCCTACATTAACGTTCATTTGAAATATTGCTACATCGCGAGATACTATCCATACCATGGATTTGTACGTGCTTACTCATGTCAAAATTATTTCGAACTAGTAGTTATAAATGGTATGTTNCCTTGAGTGTAAACCATGAAGATCGCATTTTGACAACTACCACGTCCTTCCACAAGCAATATGTACTACGTCACCAAAGTCGAGAACACCGCCACACACACACGCACGCACGCACACACAAACTCCACTCTAACCCAGTTCAAACGCTCTACGAAATGGCGCGGTGTTACCAGTCGAAATTCTTAACTCGTGATTTTTAAGTACGTAAACCAGGTCATAACCAAAACTATCTAAGGTTTATTTGCAAGTTTCTGCTCTTTGAAATGTAACAAACGTAAGATCTTAAACGAATATATTACGACGCAGTATACTAAGTAACTTTTCCTCTGCTAACTCGGAGCATGGAATTGCCAACAATGCGTGAGCAGCCAAAGCAAGTCATTTGAGGTCTGTATCATGTTTTTCCCTCGTGCGTTTACCAAATACAGCTCACCTCAGTTCAGTACTGTAAAAAAACACTTTATTACTTGGTCTAAAAATGGTTATGCTTACTCGCAAAGTTTTTTATTTGCCACATAAGATGTGACATCAAGAAATGTCACAATAAAATATATTTTAATTTCAAGGTTATTAAGTAACCACTGTTATTATAACGTACCTCATTTATTTGCAGGTAATTATTAACTTTCATCACGTTATGCAATATTTCCTGCATTTAATTAGAGAAAATTAATTGTTCCAGCTGAAAAAAAAATATCGTAATACCATTATAACCCAACTGTCACCAGAGATTGCGGAATTAAGTTCTTTAAAATAGGACCGGCCTTAGGCTGAATTCTGTTCATGTTTATCATTTATATATTACGGATTAAACATTATAATTCATTTGTGAAATTTACTTGTATTAATACGACGTGTGATTTCTGCGTGGTTTTGGCCGTTGAATATACGGACACAAATGGTTGTTAAACTCGCTACATCTTAGGGAACGTGTAGAACGGATTAAAAATTGAACTGAGTGCTTTTCGCGAAGCCGAACTCTGCACACTCTCGAACTCGATCACAGAAACCAGCAGAATGGAAGAAAGCGAAAACTGCCGGCTACAAACAACTTGTAACGTTCTCAAATCATCACGAAGCTTCGTTTATTGAACAGTGCAGTTTATTTTTTTTATATGGCTTATCTACGATTTTATATCTGATATCTTATCTTCTCCAGTTATCACCTGTACTTATGATCCACTACAATTTATCACAGTGATTGACCGAAAAATCGTGAGCTAGTGATATCAGCGTAAAAAAAAAAAAATCGTGTGCGTTGTTTTAAATTCCGAAACATCTTTCCCACAAATGAGAAGCACACGTTTTGTCTTTGGAAACAAATAACTTGCAAGTACGTATTGAACGATAGCCAGATAATTTTTCTTTTTTCTGCGGGTTACTTCTTACCGACATTTGNATAACTTGCAAGTACGTATTGAACGATAGCCAGATAATTTTTCTTTTTTCTGCGGGTTACTTCTTACCGACATTTGCAATGGCTTTTGATACTTCCCGTCATCTCAGCAATATTTGAATGATTGACATGTGACTTTTAATTTTAGCTTCGTCTACGGCTTTGTAAACAAACGCCCTTGCGTGCTGAAGCTGTTGTAAACCTCGGGGGAACTACGCCGAAGGCACGTGTCCCCTTGCAAGATAAGCTCTCGTGTTCTTAGTTTTCTACGTTAGTCACATGCTGTCAACACACTGCTATTGTCAATTCGCGGTTATTTCCAGCTTTTCTCAAGCCCTGCCAGAGTTATACTTCCAGGACATTCCTCTGNCTGCTATTGTCAATTCGCGGTTATTTCCAGCTTTTCTCAAGCCCTGCCAGAGTTATACTTCCAGGACATTCCTCTGCCCAATGAAAACAAAGCTTAACAGAGTCTAGAAAATTACGCCAAAAGGACAACGCACCTCATTCGTGCGCACTCGGTGTAATAGTATGCATGAGAACTATTTATTAACTACGCATTACCAACACGCCTATTTTTCTCCCTGTTGTTATTAATGTTAATTACAATTCGGATATTATAATCTGCAGATAAAATACCCTAAGTGAAAGTATAATTTCATCAAAAATAAGGTACTGAGAAGTTAACAGAAGTATAAAACGCTTGTAATACGTGGAGTATTTAGGAAACAACCAAATACGGCATACGTGCAGTGCCTTCACAAAAGTTTGATTCACTAAAGTGTGAAGAAACCGCGAGTAGAATATAGCAGATCAGTGTTACAGTTGTGGCATTTGCATCGTGGGTAAAAATATAAATGGACGCGGACTCGGAACTCAGTGCTTTACACCACAATCCATGGTGCAGTGTTTACCGTAAAAGGATGCCGTCACTGGATTAATACGTTAGACCAAATCCAAAACAGCTACGAACTCACAGTTATTATAAATATAAATGGTGAAAACTTTTTAAGTGGACAATTATTATTTTTAAAAAAGTTCATAAGACTTTTAGCTTTCCTTCTTTAATCTCGAATTATTTTTGTGTTCCTGCCCATCGCATTGTTTTAATACAGAACCTTAGCTCTTGTGGCTAAGTGCTGCAGTAAATTAAAAAAATATGCAACATGCTGTTTACTTAGCATTGCTGTTTGACACTTTGAAAAGTTCCCTTCAATGCACTATTAAATTTATGCCTACATTAACGTTCATTTGAAATATTGCTACATCGCGAGATACTATCCATACCATGGATTTGTACGTGCTTACTCATGTCAAAATTATTTCGAACTAGTAGTTATAAATGGTATGTTCCCCGCCACCTGGCATCCTGGCAGGGGCAAGGGGACAAGCTGGCCGCCATATTGGATGTCGTTACGCAGTAACTTCCTGCTCTGTCATTCCTCGCCAGCAGTGGCCATCTTGGATTTCGCCCTTTTCCCTCCTGTTATATCACTCCACCGTAGCACTTCATGCTCTTGCATTCCGTGNTGGCCATCTTGGATTTCGCCCTTTTCCCTCCTGTTATATCACTCCACCGTAGCACTTCATGCTCTTGCATTCCGTGTGGTTTTTCTCATATTCCTCAGTCTCTCTCTCGTCTCCCACGTTCTATCCCTTCGGGTTTTCTCATATTCTTTCCAGTCGCCTTTATTTTCTCTCCGTAGTCCCCCACCCCCCTCTTTCTTTTCGCGCACTCCTCCATCACCACCAACGTTGTCTGCTGTAGGCAGCGATCTTTAATTCCAGCCTCCTGTGTCGACCACTGTAGGCAGCCATCTTTGATTCCCGCACCTGCCACCAGAGTGTTTAAAGTGCTACAGGTTGCGACTAGGAACGCTGGTATCGACGCGGCCTTTTNTCTTTAATTCCAGCCTCCTGTGTCGACCACTGTAGGCAGCCATCTTTGATTCCCGCACCTGCCACCAGAGTGTTTAAAGTGCTACAGGTTGCGACTAGGAACGCTGGTATCGACGCTGCCTTTTTGTGTGTGTTGATGTGCTAGCATCGGAGAGCGGAGTTCAAGTTGCGGCCGCCAGGAGCACTGGGAATTGTTTTAGCTGTTTGGGAACTAACAAATGCAGGTGGTGTGCGGGATCATTCCAGCCACCCTTGGGTCGCCAGTCCGATGCCTTGAGCACACAACCGCAATTCCATGGGAAGTGTTGGGAGACGAAATAACGTACACACGTGCATCGGCCTATGCACTTTACAGACAATAAACTTGTAACCGGGAAATATCAACATTGTACAGTTATGAGAAGAAATATAGTGAATACTCACATAGTCGTTTAGAAAATAATTATTAAGTACATATACACGTGCTTCTTATATGTGTAAGATATATTTATAAAAATTTATACAAATTAATAGTGCAAAAATAATTCCAACAGTCTATCCAGTGCCTCTACCACAGTCCTGCACATTCATATATATACACTGGAGAGCCAAAAAAAAAAACTCGTATAGGCGTGCGTATGCAAATAACAGAGGTATGGAACCAATCAGAGTAAAGCGATGCGGTCGACAGCGCCTATATAAGACAACAAGCGTCTGGCAAAGTTGCTAGATCGGTTACTGCTACTACAATGGCAAGTTATCAAGATTTCAGTGAGTTTGGACGAGGTGTTACAGTCGGTGCACGAGAGATGGGACATAGCATCTCCGAGGTAGCGATAACATTTGGATTTTCGCGTACGACCATTTCACGAGTATACCGTGAATATCGGGAAGTCGGTAAAACATCAAATCTTCGACATCGCTGCGGCCGGAAAAAGATCGTGAACGAACGGGACAAACGACGACTGACGAGAATCATTAAACGAGACAGATGTGCAACCCGTTCTCAAATTGGTGCAGATTTCAATGCTGGGGCATCAACAAGTGCCAGTGTGCGAACTATTCAACGGACCATCATTGATATGGGCTTTCGGAGCCGAATGCCCACTCGTGTACCGTTGTTGACTGCACGACACAAAGCTTTACGCCTCGCCTGGGCCCGCCAACACCGCCATTGGACTGTTGATGACTGAAAACACGTTGCCTGGTCTGACGAGTCTCGTTTCCAAATGTATCGGGCGGATGTACGTGTATGGGTATGGAGACATCCTCATGAATCCATGGACCCTGCATGTCAACAGAGGACTATTCAAGCTGGTGGAGGCTTTGTCAGGGTATGGGGCGTGTAAATTTGCGTGAAATGGGACCCCTGATACGTCTAGATACGACTCTGACAGGTGACAGATACGTAAGCATCCTGTCCGATCACCTGCACCCATTCATGTCCATTGTGCATTCCGACGGACGTGGACAATTCCAGCAGGACAATGTCGAGAGTTGCTACCGAGTGGCTCCAGGAACACTCTTCTGACTTTAGACACTTCCATTGTCCACCTAAATCACCAGACATGAACATTATTGAGCATATGTGTGATGCCTTGCAACGTGCTGTTCAGAAGAGATTCATGGTGTGAATTGCCACCTGCATACTTTCAGACATTAGTCGAGTCCGTGCCACGTCGTCTTGCGGCACTTCTGCGTGCTCGCGGGGGCCCTACACGCTATTAGGCAGGTGTACCAGTTTTTTTGGCTCTTCAGTGTACATGGCAGAATAATCCTTATTGTTTGCCACTACGTGATGCTTGATGCACTGGGCCACGTCTCCCCAGATACAAGCTTCGATGAACAGGAGGACATCGTAGTCGACAAGAAAGTCTAACTCCACCCGTGTCTTCTGCAACATTGCACGGAACAGGAATCCGGGGGCGCTCACGTAGCGGACACAATCTAGTCCGTAAGTTAACAGAAACAGCCCCCGGAAGTTACGGAAGACGTCACACGGCAGTAGTACGTCGGTCTTCAAGTGCAGCTCTGCATAGTTCCACAGCGTACGGCACCCAAACACCGCCCAGGCCGTCTGCGCATCGTGGTACTCCACTTCGGTGAGGCTGCAACCGGTGAGGCGATTGTCAAATGCATCAATGCCCGCCAGCTGCGGTTTGTCGAGCTTCTCCCGCGAGTCTACGTAGTTTTAGGGGAACACTCCTNCTGCAATGTGCGGCACCCAAACACCGTTCAGGCCGTCTGCGCATCGTGGTACTCCACTTCGGTGAGGCTGCATCCGGTGAGGCGATTGTCAAATGCATCAATTCCCGGCAGCTGCGGTTTGTCGAGCTTCTCCCGCGAGTCTACGTAGTTTTAGGGGAGCACTCCTTTCCGAGTCACCAACTCGAGCTGACTAGGGTTGAAGAACGTCGTTATTGTCTTTAATTCGGACTATGGCAGCCAGCTTGTCCGCTTGTCCCTGCCAGGACGCCAGGTGGCGGGGAACATACCATTTACAACTACTCGAACTCTTTGTCAGGGGTAATTTTGTACACGAAAGTCCACTTTCACGCAACCTTGTATTTTCACCTTTGACTCCCGTTTACAACGGGCTTGTAATGTAACATCAAAAATGTTAATAGAAAGTGTACGTGAGTGTTCTTTGCCCGACTTACACTGCAGAACATACGAGGAGAAGTACACAACCCAACAGATATGTGACCACCTATAAAACTTTCTAAATTTTATTTCTGTAGTACCACCAGGCAGATGCGTACTGAAACGTGTCACCATCTGCAGTACAACATGCTAAACAGAAAAATACTACAACTAACTACAGACGAACTACGATAAATGAGAACAGTGGCAGCTCTGATTCTTTAGAAATTTTAATAGGACGTAAGAAGCAAAGTTTGAACATATTATCATAAGCAGGCAGATTAGAAATTAAAATAGAGCTGTGCGTCAAAAATTTATATTTTATGAGAAAAGAGTGGATCACGCCCGTTTTCATGTTGGAGCCACTCACAGCAGCGTACGGGAGGAAGACGGTCACGCGTTATGAGGTTTTGAAGATGTCTGTAGTGGAATGGGTGTAAATCCTTATGCCGAATGGTTAAGTGGATAGTGCAATGGTTAACATGCAACGCTCTAACAATTACACGTACACCTAAGAGTGCGGGGATCCTATTCGACCATTCCCAGAATCATGTCTTCCACTTGAGGCGTCCTCTGTCAGCAGATGCCGTTGGCAGCACGTTTCCAGTCTTCCTCATTCTCTGATCTAGGTGGCGACATACATTTGCATTAAGATGCTGCCGCGGCGGATAAGGTTGGTGTGCATATTCTCTGGCTGGAGTGACAGCTCTGTTGCCGCAAGCACCAAGCATTCACTGCATATCGCAGTATTCGTCACATGAATACTCCACGAGACAGGTCCGGTTGTAACCACAAGCTAGAACGTTTTAGTTTTACAACCGTATCGAACTACTCTCAAATACCTGGCAGGCTCGTGAGGTAGTTCTTTATTAACACTGCTAGTCGCGTGTGACAGTTAAATTGGCCTGTACGCAATTTCATACCCTACTCAAGTGCCTCGACAACCGCAGTCTTCACACGCATAATCGCAAGTGGCCTAAATATTAGGGTTTCAACAGCTTCTTTGTATAATGGCGTCGATGATCCACGCACGGTCACGGGCAATATTTGTTGGTCCGCGGAGGACCAAACGGTTGGCCGTAATACAAAATGACTCGTATATTTTCGTCACAGCTTCCAATTCTCTGTGCAAGCCCAGTGTTACAATTCGCAGTTCTTAACATGTTGTATACAAAATACTCTAATTTGCAAAAAAAATATATACAGGATGATTTGTAAGTATGCTGCTAATGAACATTTTATGCTTCCGTTAATGTGTTATGTTTTTGTGTTTGTGCCTCAATGCTTCACTCCCGCCCATATATTCCTATACAATAATTGTTTGTTTTAGTGAGCTCTACCACCCCTCAATGTTTGTCCCATGATTTTAGAATCATTCTGTATATTTCTCTGAAGGTGCCATTGCAGGAGCACGTAAAGTGGATAAAGGCACAGGACATGGTATTATGCATACAGAAAATATCGAAATAATGTACGACACCTAGCACGTATTGCAGGGGACCAACATTTACAGCACGCACTTAGTACAGTGTGTTGGACTGCCCGCAGCACAGACACAGTCAGCGACACGGTCGGGCATGGAGGCAAACAGACATCCGGAGTTCTCTTGAGGAAGATCCTGCCACAGCTGGCGTAACTGACCCTCTAAGTACGCCTTAGTTATCGCTAGCCGAAGTTGCCATCCGATATCGTCCCAAACGTTCTCGTAGGGCGAGAGGTCTGGGGACCTTGCTGGCCAAGGAAGTATGTTGACGACATGAAGGCAGGCCAGAGATACCCGTGCTTTGTGAGGCTGGTATTATCCTGCCGGGAAATGGGGTTGTCGAGCTGCACCAGGAAGTAGAACGCACGTCGTAGAATTCCCTGGACGTACAATGATACTGTGTGGCAACCTTTGTTGCACTCGCGCTTTTTGTTCAAGGTGATGAATTTTTTTTTATGCAAATGAGTGTACTATTTTAGTATTTTATTTGTATGTGGTATAATTATTTTTTCCCTTAAAATAGGCAGGGGAACTTTGTATACAACATTACTTTAAGAAATGTAATATGTGAAGGTAACTTTCGTTAGTAAATAATTAATTATTGCCCGAAATCACATTAGCATTGTTGGGCAGTATTTTAGGAAATTGCTCTCCAAATATTTATTCACGTTAACTCGGTTCTTGAAGTAGTTTTTTTATTTTGCTTTATAACAGATTTTACTACAGAAGTCTAGTCGGTATCGGTAAACAGTTACAACGGGCAAAGCAAAGCTGCAGCGCTGTCAGTTACTACTGCATACAACACTGCAAGTTCTGCTGAATGAACTGTTACTAGATACAGTAGTATCTTCAATGTAACGTTTGTTTATTTTCTGCTACATAGTTTTGTGATATTGGAAACTGCTGTTTATGAATGCATTCAAAAGGAAATTTCATATTTGAAAGTCTCTCCCAAGGAAGAGACTTTGTCACTATCTCTCTCTTTCTCCCCCTCGGGAAGTTTCGCACCGCTAGTAGTAGCAGGAAGATTATTCATATTTTCAATTTTATCATATTTCTTATTACAGCAATAATAATGATTTTTTAATTTGTAATTTACAACTGAAACGAGATTTTATTGTTTGAATGTTTATTTTAATGTGTTTGGATGTGATGGCTGTACGGTTACAAATCAGAAGTTGGTAGAAGTTTTGGCTGGCTACATGGTAACGGAAAATTTTACATAGGCCTACTTCATGAGCATTCTTCACCCAGTTGTGTCATCTCACTTCCAATAGCACTGAATGTAATTCAGTCAACAGCACAATTTATTTACTTCTGAGAAACCATCTTCGCACTTTGACTAGTGTTTATCGTCTGCTCGCAGCGGTAATGCAGCAATATACAGCCTCGCTACTATCGCTGCCTTGCAGCGGTGTGGCTGGACGACATGAAGCGTTAAACGCTGCAGCAGCGCTCCACTGAACGCGCACGATATACAACTTTGTAAGCGTCCTTTCTCATTACAAATTCATCGGTATATTTGTTTAATCACTTCGTGATTGGATTTTGCTGGTTATTCTGTTGCTTGTGAAAACTGACAGAGTACACACACCTCTCCCTCTCTCTTATCTCCCTCCTTCCCTCTTCCTCTCAATAACAAGTAGCAAGTAATCGTCATATCCCTTCACAAAAAAAGATTTTTACAAACTCTGCTTATAGCTCTCATCATAGGTACAATGCATGCTGACGTAATGGGTAAAACCAGTGTGACCAGAAGGCCTCCACGTAAGTGTAGGTTACAAAAAAAAGGTGAAATAATTCAAGTTATTGTGTATTGTGACTGAAATTGTGTACAGTAATGCTGAGTCGATTAATATTATATATTTCTTAACTGAAGAGCGGCTAGGTCGTTCATTCTCCCTCTTATCCTCTCGCCCTCAAGCTGGAACTGCAGAATGTGTGAAATTGCTATCTACTGCTGTAGACTGGTTGGGATACGGCCTAACTTACGGTTTTTGCCAACTTCAGTGGTAGCTAAGTATTTGCCAAGGTGACGTGAACTATTTTTGGACGTAAATTTAATTATTTCATTGTTTCTCAGAACATTCCGCTACGGGAATACGTACGGGCAAAAACCAAATAAGAAAATTAGGTCATTATTACAATATTCTTTGCCTTACCTGTTAGTGTAGTATGTTGTGTGTTGTGTGCGTGCGCGCACTTGCCAAGCAGTTGGCGAAAGATAAAATTATTGGTGTTTTATGTCACATGATTACGTAAAGATGGCGGGATCTCCGGATAAGTGTAGATTATGAACCACTTACATCTGACTTTGTGATCATAAATGTGTGAGTCATGGAGGGAATGAGTTGGAATGGCTCCCAAATGTCTTCTCACCACGTGAGTGTGATGCCTTAGCATAACACCAACAGTGGCATAGTATGTCAGTGTCTCTGAATACTGGCCAATGTAGTTCTCATCAGATGATTCAAAAAAGAAGTCTTGGCAGGAGTCAGTCTCTGCAGGAGTCAGTTTCGGCAGTAGCCAGTCTCGACGGGAGTCACGACTCTGCCGGGGTCAACCTCGGAAGGAGTCGGTCTTTGCGGGAGATAGTCAGCAGTATTCAGTCTTGGCAGTAGCCAGTCTTGATGGGAGTCGGTCCCAGCAGGTATCAGTCTAAGTGTATGACTTCTTTTAAATGAAAATGCTGAAAGCCACCGATGCGAAAGCGAGTATGTCGAGTGTGAGTGAGGGAGTGAAGATTTTTTATATCGAGGTCTTGAGACCCAGCGAGGGTGAAGCGAAGTGAGTACAGAGCAGCGCAGGAATGAAACGGTAGGGGAAACGAGAGGGAGATCCCCGAGAAAACCTGCCGGCCAGCAGCATCGTCTGCACGATTCCCACATGCGAAAATCCGGGAGCGACCTCGCCGGGAATCGAACCAGGTTCGCCTAGGTGGGAGGCGAGTAGCCTAACCACTATACCACCGTGGCCCCTGCGAGTACGTTGAGTACGACGACACACAAACCTTCACGGGCCGGTCAAAAATTACTCGAAAAAAATATTGTTGCTGTTGTGTGAAAATCTTTAATGACATCTGTAATGCTCGGCGACATGAGAAGAGTGATTTTTTGAAGAACCTTTAATGTGCGATTTTTAGCTGCTAGAGATAGTATACAAAATTCGCTCGAAGTGATAACTTAAATAAACACATAAAAACCTGCAAGTGTAGTGTTCTTTTGCCCACTGAAAAACAGCATGTGTTGGCAGAAGACGAGGCAGCAATGGGTTGTACAAGTAACAAATAAACATGCAATCTGTAGGTTCTTGCGGAATATACACTTTCCAAATTGGCACATTTAATGGGCAAGCTTCAAAATGTAACACCAGTAACTGTGAGGACAAATGTTGCCAACTACAAGTTCCCTGCGCCAATTGCTATGAAGAAGGCAAAAAAAACTAGAAAAACACTCGCTACATATTTTGCTGAAGACTCAAATGAACTTGTTTGTAGATTCAAATTTGTGATTGCTTTATAAAAGGTGAAGGTTTCTCGCGCATTAAGGAGATACATTCAATCAACGATGAACTGAAGAATAGGGTTTATATAGGATGGGGTGATAAATTTCTGCTACTGATATTCTGATGTATAAAATAAGTGAAAAATAAATGTTTGTTAAAAATAATTACATGTCATATTTTTATAATAATCATATTTAAGGCAGTGTTGAAAGTACTTGGCTACAAAATATCTGCATACAGGTAATAATACAGTGACTCTGCATGAATTAATGCTACGTATTTATTTCTAGACGGATGAATTGTATAACTAGTTGATATGGCCGGTTGGTATATGTGATACGATCTGACCAATCTTTCCGGTTGGTTCTGTCGACTGGCCTTGGTGTGCATTTGGTATGGTAGGCTGGCATGAGTAGTGTACATCAGCCGGTTTTGGGACATGCATCATGCATCAGGATCCAGGATCCGTTCGCCATCTTGGTAGTCGCGGTCAGCAGCCATGTTGGTTGGTGTAGTCCGCCATCTTTGTTGGCGTCACAGCCAGGGCTCNTTTCAAAAAGTCTGTTTTGTACCCTAAATTTTCCTCCTCCCCCACCCTCTACCAAATTGTTGCGGCCGTACAAAATATCCAAAAATCTGTGAAAAAATTGCTTCCTCCTCAGTGTGGCTGAGGTATCATGAAAATCAGCCACAATGAAAAATCTAAAAAGTCAATAAAATAAAATTATTTTAAAAATAATTTATTTTAATTTAAATATATTTTTATAACTAAAAATTTTAAAGACACAAGTATTGAGTGCTGTATATCACCGGACTCGTCTTTTCAAGGCACATACAATCGTGATGTCATAACGATTGTGTAAGCCAATGTCAAGACCAACATATTAGATTTAATATGTATGTCCCTACCCCTTCCTCTTCAACGTCTATAACACAGAACCATCACCCCACTTTACAAACACCCCTCACCAACAACCTTAACCTCCATCCAATCTTGTCACTCCACCTTACCCCCCTCCCACCTCTACATCCCTCACCATCACTCCCTCAAACCCATTTTATTTTTTATAAATTATATAATAATTAAAGCAATTTATATCACTGCCCCAAACATCGTAAGGAATTATATTGAAAGTATTAATATATACGCGCCCCCTCCCAACAAAGATACTCCTACCACCTCGCACGCCTTACATCCCTCGATCATAACCCCCTCCTCCCTTCCCAACCAACCACAACCAAGAAAAGCCACGGCCATGACCCCCTCCCTCCAAATAAATGTCATCCTCTAAACACACGACCATTACCACCCTCACCGAATCATAACCGTCTCGAAAAGCATCAACCCCCTTCTACATTCCACCTTCCTGCTGCCCAGAGCTGCTTCCCACACCGCTCTCGCGGATCAGGCAGCTAGCCGACCTTGTCAAAACAATCGTGAAACTATCAGTCATTTAGGAATTGATGTATTCGTAAAGAATTATACTTATTTTATTTTAAATTATCATATCTCATGTTTGAAAAATGCAGAAATCCTTAAAAAAAAAAACACACTTTAAAGTATCGAAAATGTATTTTTAAGGGACAATCGGTTTAGAAAATTTTAATTATGTAAATTTTGCACTATCTTATTGGCAACTTGTAACACTAAACCAAATAAAATTTTCTCATTGACAAATGGGGATTCGAACCCACAACCTTTTGAATAGAAGTTCGGTACTCTGATAAGCCATGGCTTAAATGTTGTACATTAGCTCATGAATGCTATATTTTGGAGCTGTTTTTATTCAATTTATTTAATGCCAAGCAATGTAGTGTAAGATCTCGTTATTTTTTTCAATCCGGGTCTGAATCTTAAATTAGATTATGCGCACATTGAAAGTTTTTTTTATAGTCACTTTAAATAATCATACAGCAAATAGCATTTTCCACATGTAGGCTCGTAAGCAAGAAAATATGTATAGGCATATGCGATTATAATTTGTGATTTCTTAGGGCTAGGCTTGTGAAATCCAGTTTGCAAGTACCTATCTTTCCTAGCGCCAGGAATGTATGTTGGAGCCTTTTATACCATAGTAATTAGCCAATAATTGCTTCATAGGGATGTTTTTAACTAAATAAGTTTATAACAGACTGGTTACGATATAGGGTCAATAATGACAAAATATTATTACATTAGTGTTTTTTAACATTTATTAAAATATATTACTATAAAAGTACTTAAAAAATATTTATGTTCTCTGCATAAAGTCTGTATCCTTATACACATCACCTTCAGTTCTAATTCTCCGAAAGTTCTGTAGATGATACACTAGCGGACCCAGATGGCTCGGGTGCATTTCTGTGAAAAAGCCTAGTGGCGTCAAATATTGCCAACTAATGTTCATTAATACATTTAGTTGGAATAAAATGAAGGTTATCAACATAATACAATGTATGGATTAACTTTGTTTCATCTCTGATAATTTTATTTCTCTAAATGATCACCAGCTAAAAAATGGTCCCTATTTAATAAAATACAATTTTTACAAGATCATAGCCTTCACTTTATTACTTTTGCCATTTTAAGATCTGCTTTGAAGGATAGCTATATTTATAATATTATATCTTCCCGTCTGTGTGCGTTTGTCACTCTCTTAAGACCCCAATGTTTAGAGCGGCCAAAATTGTGTTGTGTGTATGTGTGTGTAAGACAAGGAATGTAACATTGAAAACATCTGAAACCGCACTGATTTTCCCCAATCTTTGCATAGTTTTAGTAATTAGAAGCATCCTTTAGTTTCACAATTTACGGTGTATCTACGAAACCATGTACCCAAACNCTGCATAGTTTTAGTAATTAGAAGCATCCTTTAGTTTCACAATTTACGGTGTATCTACGAAACCATGTACCCAAACATTACTTTGTTTCCTTGCAGTATAAATTACACCCACCAAATTTATTTTACAGGGCCTCTTTTGTCAACCATTTTGTAAGACAGCACCACATAAATAAATATTTTGTGCTATACCTCGAGACACAATCAAACGATTAGTGTCAAATTTGGCTAACAACTAGAAATACAGCAGGCCATGTAAAGTGATGGTTCAGGCACTTATTTTCAAAATGGTGTCCATATAAACATTTNCAACTAGAAATACAGCAGGCCATGTAAAGTGATGGTTCAGGCACTTATTTTCAAAATGGTGTCCATATAAACATTTTATCTTGGTATGCAATATCTTAGAGTCCAAGTACTCTATTTCCACTTAACTTTGTGTAATGGCAGTATATATTGCCAGCATCAAATGCATATACAGAGTCTCTTTTGTCCATCATTTTTGTAAGATACCATCACATTAATACAAAAGTTTTTACGTCCTATCTCGGGTATCAATCAACCAATTCTCACAAAATTTTGCACACTTGTAATGCTACAGTAGAAAATGCCAGGCACTTAATTTTGAAATTTTGGTGCCACAGAAAATTAGAATAGTATCTATTAAACAATTTAACAAGAAGTTTCAACCAAACTTTTTGTTGATAACATCTATTAGATGTAACATGTGCATGTACACAAATTGTTTAAGTCTTTTTGTACGACAGCATCACACGAGACTTCATGCCATATCTCAAGCGCCGACCAACCTCTTCCACCCAAATTTTACATACAAATAAAGCTATGGTAGGCCATGTAAACTTACATGATTTAAATGCCTCATACACTTATTTTACAATGGCAGACCTTTATGTATTCAGATCTGTAGGCTAGAATGACGACATTAAATGACTTTGCAGAATTCATTTATTGTTCTGCTCATTTACTTAACTTGGTAAGAAGAAATGGAGCAGAATATTGCAATGACGGCCATAACATTCTTCTTCTCCAAGAGCTCTAAAACTTTTTTTTTTNAGAAGAAATGGAGCAGAATATTGCAATGACGGCCATAACATTCTTCTTCTCCAAGAGCTCTAAAACTTTTTTTTTTCATCAACTTGGAAATGGAAAACCCTTCAGAAATCCGAATGTGCCTCAAGAACTCACTCAAAACCAACTACCATGCAAAGTCTCTCAGGAACACTGTGATCTGCATGAGCTGATGCGTGCTTCACACTCAAAAATCGCTGGCAGAATATTCTTGCTCACCTTGAATTTCGTAGAAGAGGATGTATCGCAGAAGTCAACGACTCAGGCCTAAGCCATATATCTCCACGGTATGTTAAGACTGGAAAAATCATTCCTGACAGAATTATAGAGATATGCATGCTACAAACAAGAAACCCCAAAGTGTTGGTATTGATTTGAGTTCTGTTATTCAACTTTATGATTAACTGATTTTGCTTCTTAAGTCAAATGGAGAAGTGTTCAAGGGATTTAAATAAAAAGC